>MJUU01027259.1:44940-104780 GCA_002080025.1 Modiolus philippinarum
CCCGCCCTTGACGATTTCACCCTACTTTTCCAGTGGCAGTCAGAATTTCCCGTTCCATGGCTCTTTCCATACCCCAAAGTGATTATTTATTAACAAACTTGTTCTCGTCTTGATATAGCTGAAATATTGCTGAGTAGACGTTAAACAATATTCAATCAATCAATCAATCTTATCAACGCCAAGAATTAAATGAAGGAAGAAACAAGAATATAAAGGGACAATCGAGGTAACTACATTTTTTTTGCCACTGGAAATGGGAAGAAATTGGCAGGAACAGGAACCGCCTAAAGAGGCTGCTTTACTTTCGAAACTACAAAAGGGAAGAAGCGTGGCTTTTCTCTTGAGTTCGTCTACAATAGGATCTGTAAATCTCATCATGTGATACCAAGAAAATACGACAAAATGACCATTGAAAATGCTTCCCTCAAAAAAAAAAAGAATGACGTTGCAGTATTATGACGTCCATTTTTTTAATTGAAAAGTCATACACTTGTGATAAAAATTCAACTAGCGGGTTCAATATCTGTACCCTGAAGTTCCAAAAATGAATGAAACTTGTTGACCATATGGTTAGTGGCCAGGTTTTCCATATGACCTGACTACCTTACATAGATTTTTCCCGATTGATGTCGCTGCTGCACTATCAGGTTTTTAGCGGGAAAATTGGTATTTCACGCATGTTCAAAAATTGTTCCTTGTGCGTGACTTTTCTCCGAGTCACGACGTCATCAAACAAAACCTGTTAGTACATTGGTGACACCAGTGGGCCTAAATAAGGAAGATGCATTCCATTACGACATAATTTGTTTCTTTCATTGATATGAGGAAGGATTATTGAAATTGACACTTTGGAATTTTTGTGAGTTGGTTGACTAAAATACGATATAACTAATATGTTAACTTTATACTAGAAGTATCCGTACATGATGAAGTACAACAATAAGCCTTTTCAAAACATTATATGGTCCGCCTTTCGGTTTCGGCATTTAAATACAAATAAACAGTTCCGGTTTTAACCCAACACTGCAAGTGTTGTTCATCCTTAACACAGTTCATAAAGTTGTTCATATTTAGATAACAATGTCATTGTTTACTGTGGTTTACTATGACACTGCACCAATTTTGTTATAATTAAAATGTATTCAGGGTTTAAGTTGTGTATTGTTAGCCAACCGTACTAGTGATAACCGGAAGCGAAGAGTGATTGTACCTCCATTTGATGGGAAAGTTCAAATCCAAGAAAAGATAACACTTTTTGAAAAGAGCTATAAAAGCGTTGTTCCTTTGATTGTTTTTACCATGTATTTGTAGAGACTTTGTCTCATTTATATTTACTCCGTATCCTTTCATTCAACATTTCAGTTATCTGCTCAAGGTAAGTAGTTCTCTGCGGATAGACCTTCTTCCTTCGCCACTAAATCTGACGATGAAGCTGCCTGAAAACACTGCCTGAAAGTGTCGTTAAAACCCATACAAACAACCAAACGATGTCAAGTACTGACTCGTCGTTAGCTTTTGCTTGTGGGACAGTTATTACACTTTTTGTGAGAGGAAGGATTGCAGTAGATCATGCCGTTTTTTTTTTTCTGTCGATACATTATTCCTCAGCTCTTACAAAAATCGTGTGTTCATGGATAGTATTTTGCTCGCCATAGAACAGGTTTAAGGGAGTACGAGTGTCAGAAATTTTGTGATTATAATTAAAATTCTGACCTTTTGTTTTGAAGACCACTGCTAAAGGAACAACTTGAGGAAAAAAATTTGAAAATCCTTGAAGGAATTTTTGAGATATAAGACGCCAAAATTTCGGCGGGAAACAGTTCTCCCTAGAGTTTTCCTTTAATTTGCATAAGATGTTTATATGCAATTAAATATATGAAAATATAATTGGAAGTTGATTAAATTTTATACACTGACTATTTTATACATTTTAAAGTGACCTATTACCAAGAAAATATGATCCATGTGCAAAAATTCTAACACTGTTTGAATGGATAAAACCCGAGGATATCGAATGCTTCTGAAAATCTGACGCTCGTACTCCCTTAACCTACCATTTCTTTTGAAATGCCTGTACAAAGTCGGGACTATTGCTGTTAAAAATTTTACCCGTGGTTTCCACCTGATTTGTCTTTTTGTCTCATGGACTTCGGTTCTTGACCACTCTATTCGGTAATTTTGTTAGTACACCCATTTCAGATTATTGTATTCTTCTGGCATTTTTGAGTCTAACCGAAAATAGTAGGCTATGCTTCCTGGTATTTTATTCTTTGTTCATATAAATCAGCTGCTGTTGTTGTTGTACAAGGTTTGTATCATTACAAAATTGTTGCATCATCCGTATCACTACAAAATTGTTGCAACAATCCGTATCATTACAAGGTTGTTGCATCATCCGTATCACTACAAGGTTGTTGCATCATCCGTATCACTACCAGGTTGTTGCATCATCCGTTTCACTACAAGGTTGTTGCATCATCCGTATCACTACAAGGTTGTTGCATCATCCGTATCAATACAAGGTTGTTGCATCATCCGTATCACTACAAGGTTGTTGCATCATCCGTATCATTACAAGGTTTTTGCATCATCCGTATCACTACAAGGTTGTTGCATCATCCGTATCACTACAAGGTTGATGCATCATCCGTATCACTACAAGGTTGTTGCATCATCCGTATCACTACAAGTCGCTTAAAAACGAGCAGTAATACGACCAGGTTCATGCGGAAAATGTCACAGTAATTTCGGTATTTGGTCATTTGTTACTACTGGGTCGATGCCACTGCTGGTGAACTGTTAGTCCCCTAGGGTATTCACCAGCCCAGTAGTCAGTACTTCGGTGCTGACCCGAAAGCCGATTTTATTTGGAACCTTACAATATCTAATTTTTTGAAAATTTTGTTGAAAACTAAGGAGTATCTCCCTGATGCAAAGCTCTGTCCTTAGCTGATTTTGGCCTATCATTGAGATCATATTGGTTATTTGTTCTCTATCAGTTATGTTTACATCTTTGAGTTTATGGTCTTCCAAAAGTTTAGATTTTATCTGCACTGAAAAGACATAAGTTGTCGAAATGCGCATATGCAGAATTTAAATTCACAGTAATTTCGGTATTTAGTCATAGACAGACACATGGTATATTTTAGGGACTTTTTTCGCTTAAACCATGTAAACTAAGTGAGAACCGAAACGTCAATCAAAAGAACGAACAATCCATGGACAATGGCAAAATTAGACACACTAAGAAACAAGGACACCACTTGAGTACGGGACAAAAAAGAAAAATGAAGACGCACATACAGATGAACAACACGGACCCAATAAAAAACCATGGGTGAGATCAGGTGTACCGGTAGAGTAAGCATCTCGTGCTTCTTATAAGACACCCGCCGTGTTGAACATGTCAACTCCGGTAGTAAAGTCGAATCCGATAGAGGAAAAACAAACTTTAGTTGTAGAGGGAAACATATCATTGAATGAACGAGATATATCATTTCGATAAAATTATTTCAACGTTAAAACGGGTGTGTTTTGGGACAAAATGGATTGAAGGTGTACAGAATACTGAACAATCAAATTGCAGTTCAGCGATTGTTAGAAGAAGAGGACTATGATTCTAGAGAGGCTTAGAAGTATGCTATAGATAAGAAATAGTTTGCTACAGTATTGGATTGTGGCCCACTATCGATCGAAGACAATTAATCTACGTAAAGGATAGACCAAAGACAGTTGGGATAGGGAAGAAGGGGTGAGACAGCTTATAACTATGCATATATAGTCAATCAAAAGTCTGGTGAAACGCAGAGTGACATTTAATGGATTCTGAAGATAATGGCTGGATTCACACAAAATTCACATTTTGAATTTTTCTTTTCTAAGCTAGAAGCAGCAGCAGCAGCAAAAGCCAAATCGACCTAGCGCAACAGCAGCAATATAGTGAAATGAGCACGCGAGCACAGCAAAACACGTACTCATTAGTCGTATTTAATACTGGTAAACATAAATATAAACTAGCACAAACATCAATAAATCACGAGTTATCTCGCCTAAGTCTCGGATAAAATCAACAGACCTTTAAAAATGGCGGGAAAATAACTACCAAGAGTTATGTCCCATGACAAACGCGGACGTGATAGAAGACACCTAGCAACCAACAAGGTGCTTAACAACCACTTGAATGGCCACGATGAACGCGGACGTGAAAGAAGACACCCACAAAAAAAACACGGGAAAATAACTAGCAAGGGTTATCTCCCTTAGTAAAAATAATTAGCGCGGACCTGAAAGAAGACACACGCAGATAAAAAAACAACGACAACTTCCGAAAACATCCGAATGACCACGCACGAGTCGTTCCGACTAGTGAACATACCCGACTTCCGGTCTACAACAGGGGCTACGCCCGCTTCCGGTCGCGCATGCATTATGTAATAAAGTTATTTGACACCCCTGTGGAGTGACGTGTTGTTCCAACACGTCATTTCCGGTCAATAAGCCCGAATAGGGCTTCAAATAGGGCCACTTCCGGTTGCGCATGCGCAATGTTGACACTTCGTGTTTCGGTCACGTGACTTCCGCTTCCGGTCACGTGACTTCGGTCACGTCACTTCCGGTCTACGTCACTTCCGGTGATCCACCACGATCCACCACGACAAATACTAACCGAACTGTGCTCATATACTGCTAACATTAGCAAGGTTTGATCATGAATGAATGTGACAGAATAAATAGAATTCAATGAAATTTTTACAGAATGCTCACATAGATGTATAAAATGAAATTATGGAAAAAAATAAGGGGGTCAATGGGCAAAAAATTGTAATGTTTTTAAATGTATAAAACCCGAGGTATCCGAAAATCTGACAGAAATCCCAAAACATGAGAGCGAACCTCCTTAAGAAGAATTTCTAGATGTCGATGTGAGGTTGTTTTTATATGTAGCGCAAAAGCCAAGTAGCTACGATTGTAATTTCACATCATATGGCAAAATGAGGGTTACTTTTTTATGCAAATTTATGAATATTCATAGGCAGTTATACCACGTGACCATAGAGAAGTGCCTGAATCCACTTTTTCAATTACCAGCGCTATACGGATAATATTATCTTTTTCACCGTATTCGACTCTAATTTTACCTACACAAATAAAGTTTCCGGCGTGAATTTCATGAAATAAATGTGAAATCTGTGTAAATGTTGACAAAATTGGGACAGTGTCATAAGGTCCTCATCAAAAACATGCATTTTTTAACATTCGTGGGAACCTTTATTTCATTTCTGTTGATGTAAGTAGGTATATCACTGAATTATTATTGTTAAACACTTGCATATTCTTTCATGACAAGTTGTTTACATCTTGAGATTACTTGACAATTTTAATTTCAAATCACATAAAAATCGACATCTTGCAATATCTTGACAAACTACTACGCAATTCGCTTCAAATATTATTTCCTTCTGGGAACCTTGAATTTTTAAGATATTTTATTCATTTGAAAGTGTGATGAAGGAGGGAAACGTAAACTGTACATTTTATTCATGTAAAACTGACATTTTTATAAAATGTCCTTGCCCTTCATGAAAATGTTTCATTTCTTTTCACAATGTATTTGATATTTTGACACAATTTTGTCTAAAAATGGCGATATATATGCAAATGAGCAAAACGGTAAGATTTTGCCATATGATGCATTTTTAGCTATTTGTTCGTTTTATTTTCCAGAAAACATGACCGATGTTATCCAGTTTACGCTACCTCGGGACAATCAAGGGAGAAAACTTGAAGTGACAAGTGCATACGTTCAGGTCAAAATAAAATACAAAAGAAAAACTCGAAGGCTGTTAGGAAACCGAAGAAAAAACAAAATTAAAACAATTGCATTGAAACTGTCAACAGTCGATTCAGAAGGATCACCGGTCAAAGTTGTGTCCACAAAAACAGTTACAATTCGACAATCAATATGGCTGAATCTTACTCTTCCGGAAACAGTTATAAAAGATATGATGAAACGAGATGATAAGAGTTTATATCTTCATGTATATTGTGATGGGTGTTGTAAAGACGCCGAGCCTATAACGATGAATAAACACCAAAAAAGAGTTAAACGAAAACGATGTAGAAGTGAAGGAGGAAAGTCAGAATCAAAATGTCGGAAACTTAAGACCAAACGGTCTAAGAGAAAACGTAGGTTAAATCGTACAGCACCAACTTTAATCTTACGTTCTAAAAGGGATGCTGAAAATTGTTTAAACAATTCCACATGTTGCATGGACAATATGGTTGTAGACTTTAGATCAATGGGATGGAATTTTGTCATTGCACCAAGTTATTATGTAACGGGAGTGTGCCGAGGCACGTGCTCAGACAGCCGTGACTCCTGTCAACCGTCCAAATACAACCCTCTATCGATACTATATTTTGACGATGATGGCCTCGTTCAATTTACTGTACTCCCACGTATGAAAGTGACAAGATGTGTTTGTAGATAAGTTCAGATTCTGAATTGAAATCTTACCAAGCCTGAATTGGACTTAACGTGGACTGTTCATTAGCAGTAACAAATGGTGCAAGTCATTTTTTAATGATATTCATTATTTGGAATCAGGCGTCCACAATTATTTTATGTTATTTGCTAATAATTATGAAAAAGAAAGGAAATGGGGTAAATGTCCAGGTGACAAAATCCCATATCCAGTTAAAAAGACCCAAAACAAAGCATCTACGGGTCACCATAAGGTCTTAACACAGTGAGGAACCTCACACCATATAGCAAGCAAATTGTCAGTGTTTATGTTCTGTTGTGTTTATTTGCTGTGCCTCTGTTATTTATGCACTTAACTATAAAATTTGTTTGCCTCTTATTAGGGCTAAGGGTATCCTGTGGTTTTTAACATGTTTTGATTGTCTTGTTGGTCATTTTGTAGGATATGGTATGAACACTTTGGCAGTTATTTTTATGTTTGTCGACTATGACCAAAGGGAAAGGTCCTTGAATGTAGCGTTTCTCGACATATAGCAATGAATTATCCTCAGACCTGTGCTAGGGGTCGTCCTTTCCTTTAGGTATGAACAACATTCATTGTTGATGGCCTTATAGTGACTTTAAGGGAAAGAGCAACAATAAATGCGTTGCTCCATTTCTTGGTTTTACCATGTATTTGTAAAGACTGTCTCGTAGTCTCATGTGCATTTACTCCATATCCTTTTTATTTATTAAAAGTATCTTCGCTCGGGACTCCGGGAATTCACGATAACATTTCAGTTTCTAAACGTTACCCGCCAAAACATGACGTTTAAATTCGCTTTTTAACCTATCGGTCCTGAATTGCCATGTTATCTTTTGCCATCACTTTGCGTCTGTCATCCGTTGTCCGTCAAAAATTTTAAAAATCTTCTCCCTAAAAGTGAGCCTATTGTAACCAAACTTAACCTGAATGAGAAACAGGCTATGCAGTTTCAAAATTAGGACTTTCAGAAAGAATTTTTATTAATGAGGGTATTCTGAAGACTGTAGCAGTTATTAAATAAAGAAAAAGGGACACCTGACCCGCAACTGCAATCCATACAATACTGATTTACGCGGGATATGCTCAGGTCTCTGCTTGCAACGATATTCCTTGAAACACAAATTACTTACAACGATTTCATATCATTTTATCAGTTGAAGTTCCGCATCTTTCATTGTGTATGGCATTATTTCCAAAACAAAAGTAAAATTAAGGATGTAGTAAGGTGAGGTTTTTGATATACGCAGAAGTCATTCGCATTTCTCGGATTTTATCCATTATTCCAATGTAATATATTTTGCCCAATTACACCCAATTTTCTGGTCATTAATGGTTTCAGTAGCTCATGTAAGGTCAGTAAGGGTCAGTAAGAAAAAATTCATTGAATTGTAGATTTTCCTTCCATGTGAAAGATATCTATAATGTCTCCATGGTATACCAAGGTAAAAATCAAAGAGAGCCTTTTCCCGCCATTTTTAAAAATGTGAAATATCTTGAAAACAAGGTCCATAACCTATGATTTTTTTTTTGCTGAATTTGTTCCTTTATTAATGCTGTTTCAATTTATAGTAATAATTTAAAATCTTAGATTTTTTAAATTTCACCTTACTACATCCTTAAATGACGAATCCTGTTCAAAGCATAGTACGAAGAATGTCACATCATAATTTGAACGATTTCTTTGTGGGATAATTTGTGAGTAAACCAATGGAATCGATACAGTAATTAATTTTGCAGTAATTTCGGTACTTTGTTGTATATTACCACTAAGCCGATGTCTCTACTTGTAGATTGCTGGCCCCTTAGGGTATTCACTAACTCTGTAGTCAGTACTGCGGTGTTGGTCCGAAAACCTACTAAGTTTGAGAACTTGCTATAACTAAATGTTAGAATATTTTGTGTAAATGGTGAATAAAAGGATATGGAGTAAATACACATGAGACAAAGTCTCTACAAATACATGGTAAAAAACAAGCAAAGGAACAACGCTTTTATTGTTGTTCTTCATCTTGAAGTCACCATGAGGCCTTTAACAATGAGCCTGAACCTGAAGTGCATCTCCCTCGTGCATAGTTCTGTCCTAAGCGGATTTGGCTTCCTATTCTATCGGTTCTTTGTTATCTATCAGTATTTACACAAAATGCCGATTTATGGTTTTTATTGTGGAGTCCACAAAAAGATTTCCCATGCGATAGATGTGTACTTTTTATACATTTCAGTTGTGGTGCACTTGTTCTTTAGAGAATTTCTCATATGGTTACACTATTATATTTTCAAATTTTTGCATTTTATATTTTTTGCAATATCAAGAAGTTATTTTGACCACCTGTTTATTTTGCGCACATCTCATTGTTTTATTTTGCCAAATTTTCTTACTATTGACTCGATGAATGCCATGTGGTTAGTTATAAGTAGTGATTGTCTTCTGTTGGTCTGGATGACAGTGATTGTAAGAATTCTTTGCCAGCTAATTTTATGTTTCTTGAGGATCCTGCATCCATGATATGTTATAACATGGATGCAGCGCTGCTCGACATCTAGCAATGCATTCTGCTCAAACTGGTGCTAGGGACCGTCTTGAACTTACTATTCAAAACTCATTGTTGAAGACCTCATGATGAAAAACAATAAAAACGTTGTTTTTATGCTTGTTTTCACCTTGTATGTGTAGAGACCTTGTCTCATATACATTTACATCATAACCCTTCATTGATTTGCACTGAAGAGATACATATTGCTGAAACTGCCATCTTCAAAAGATTAGATTTACAGTAATTTCGATATTATGTTAATGATTTACAATTTTACCTGACTATTGCCATTCTGTCATGTTTGTTATATCTTTTGATAAAATTTGTATATATTGATTTCTAACAGGCAGCTATCATATTAATTACGCTATGTGGCTGGAACCGTTACCTTGATGGGTAATAGACCCCCAGTAAGGTCAAATTACGGAAGCCACGGAGGGACATTAAAAAAAGAAAAATAACAAATAACGGATTAATAAACCGATAATGGATTAGTTAACCGAGATAGCGAGTTAATTAACCGTAATAGCGGATTATTTTTGTTTTTTGTTTTTTTTTTGTCCCTTCATGGCTCTCGTAACCCATTTGGACACTAATTTCGGAAAAATGGCGAAAACAATGAAGTTATTACTGAAACCTCTATCCCAAGATTTTGAGTACATATTTTGAACATCTGTAGGAATTCCAGAGAATAATTAACGAGTTTCTAGATTTTATCATCACGTCTAAGTTACGATAACATGAAGAAAGAAAACATCAGTAAATACTTTGTATTTTTATTTGGGTTCTTTGTTTAACCGTATCGCCGCCTTCTCAATCTGATATTTATGGATCTTCGGAAAGGCTTAAACTGGTCATATTTCACTGCTATCCTATTTCGTATTCTCATATGTCTGCTAATTCCAATCCTGACTCTTGCTGACCTAAATCGCCATTGATCCTGCATGTCTGGCCGAAATCTTGATCGTGTTTTGTAGCCAAAGCGTTGACTCCTTATGTAACTCCTGAAACGATGATGTCTGCGTGGCGTATGATTATTCCGATGTCTTATCCAAAATATTTTACGCCGTGAAAATGTTCTAAACCTTCTTCTATATTTTCTAACGTCTTTTGATATAGATCGCCGTTTCCTAGGGTGTTCATTATGGTCTTTTTTGTCGGTTTGACGGTATATTGTGTGTTTTGTAGTGTCTCGATTCTTTCCTTTGACAAGTCTCAGCAGTAAATGATTGTGACGCCTGAAGAACAGATAGTTCCTAATAGCTTTTGGTTGATGGATAGCTGTTGCTTCATTTGACTTGTGACCAATTCCAAGATCATGTCCTGCGAATAAAAAAAATTTGAGTTAAAATCAGAAATCTTAAAACATACCCCAATCTATAATTGCAAAAAGAAAGACATACACCTGTGGGTTTTGTAAAGGTTAGTAGCTATTTAGACAAAGATGCCAAAAATACAAGTCGCGGGGCGGTAAAATTTCCCGAGCCTGAAAGGCGATGGAAATTTTGGCCCAAGACTTGTATTTTTGGCAAATACCCCGTCGTTCTTGATTACACCGTATGTCTCTATCATTAAAGCTCACATATGACTCCGGGACAAATGCAACGGTGAGTGGTATATTCCAAAAAATACAACGGCAATTAACCAATCAGAATGCAGCTTACTTAATCAAAAAATAATAAGGGCTTCTTTACCCCAGATGAATACAATCTCACCAACTTGGCCATCGTTCAAATCTTGAAAAAGTACATGTTAAAATCTCACTCGATAAGGCAGTTATGATAACAAAATATTTTCCACTTTGAAATAATGAAAAAAAAATTCTACCCTACATTTTTATGATCACAGTTGAAACCACATATACAAGTAATACACTGACTGTTGTAGAAGTTGTACAGTGCTGTGATTTCATTTTTATTCGTCGGGTACCAATGTCCCCAAACCACGAATTTAAATACTCAACGAAATATGATTTTCTTTTGCAAGCTTCAAACACAATAGAATGAATATAATGTAGGACCTGATCAACAAAGTCTATAAACCTTGCACTTGTACCTGAGCCCACACAACCTGATATATCCGAGAGAAAAAAAAGGTAGATATGCGTTCTCTTTAATAGCAGCAAAATCAGTTAAAATGTTTTATTTTCAAGTGTTTTGCAGTTACTAAGTCAGCGGTAACTGGATTCCTGTTTTGTTTTTTTTTAATTTCGCGAATGTGTTTATTTTCAGTTAAGAAGTTTTGACATGGACCATCTCAATCTAGTTGTGATATGATATTATTGATTAAACTTTTATGATTTTAAATATGTTCTACTGAAAAGGACATGTTCATTTTCGGCGTTTTATATTTCCGCAAATTGGCATTACATTTCCGGAAAAAAGATATTATGTTTCCGGAAAAAATAACATTTCCAGAAAAAATTACCTTTTCGCAAAAGAATTATCTTATCTTTGTTAAATATTTTGTGACAATTGCACCATTAAATGTTTCATTTTGAATCATTAAAAAACAAAAAACAAAACAAAAAACACACACACACACACAAAACAAAACAAAACAAATAAAACATAAAAATAAAGACGAATACCACAACATACTCCATTTTGAACGTTTGTTCCTTATTGAATCTTCTACTGTAGTAACATATCATTCAGGCACAATATCTTAGAGTAGCACGTAATATTATAGCCCATAAAAGTTTATTCTTTGATACTTTTTCATAACTCATTTTGGTGAATTTAAAATATGAACATTTTTGTTTATCATTTTCACTTATTCTCGTATTAAATTATAAAGTGATGTTTTTTTCTGAATTTAGTAGTGAATATTATACAATTATAGCACTTCCACGAGATCAATATGGGGTTTAACAGAGCAATAAAGTAATATTGAACGAGGGTTTACTCGAGTTCAATATTATCTTTTGCGCTTCGTTAAACTCCATATTGATCAAGTACAGAAGGGCCATAATTGTTGTATTATATTTGATTTACATGGCTTAAGTCACTGGTGACAAATATCAGGGGCGTGGTAGATCTATTATGGGTGCGAAAGGGTTGTGTACCTGAAACGACAATCAAGGTAAGTGTGCAATATGATGATTTATCGTGATCAACTGTGCAATATGATGTTTTATTGAGCAGGTATGTTCCTTTACTTTATACACAGAAATAAAAGTACAAATATAATAATAAAGCTTATCAGAGTAGTATCAATCCACCCAGTACATTTAAATGATGCACGAAGTTAACAATCACTATTTTTGTCAATTATCATATTTTTACCATTATAAATTATATTGAAATACTTATAAACCAGGTTAATTTTCGGAAACGTAATACATAAAAATTTTCTTAAACGTAATCATTTAATTTGCGGAAACGTAAAAATTAACATTTGAAAAAATTCCGGAAAAGTAACGCGCCCGTTCTTTTTGCAATCAATACATGTGTCTATTTATAAATAACGAATGGCGTACTCTTATGTCAGATGATAACCTAATTACATAATATCCACACATTACTATGAGTTGTTAATTACAGGTGACACTTTAATTACAGGTACAATTGTAAACATCCATACTGAAGGTACTAAAGCCATGAATTTCAGAACTTAAATTTATTTGTTTATTATTATTTTATTTTTTGAACACTTGGCAATCCACGAATTTACGTATACCACGAAATGTCTATTTTCTCTATCCACAAAAAATTGTTACCCTCGAAATTAAATGAATCCACAGTATTTAAGATTGGCAGTGGATCCTTTAAAAGAAATTTAAGCATGTTTCACCCTTTGACTTAGCATTTGTTAAATTCACACTTTGTCTGTTTTGAGAAAACTATCCTTGGTTTGTCAGTTTTCCATGATTAAAGTTATTGCGTCCCTAATATCATTTTTACACGGGATTTCAGAAGACATTCAATCAGGGTAAAAATTTTACAGTATGAATTATAAATGTTTAAATGAAATACTGTGAAAGTACTGTTGTTCACGAGGTTCAAATTTTCCTGGATTTTGTGAATTTTCGTGGATTTCGTGGTTAGCTTATACCACGAAATTAAGATCCCAATGAAACGTTTATTTTTACCTTTTAGTTTTAATGTATCAAATTTCAAATCACAGATTTTAGTACCCACGAAACACGAAAATTGATGTCCACGAATAAAAGTACTTTCACGGTAATATCAATACAGGTGGTTTTTTATTACTTTATCATTTATGAGAAACAACAAAATTTTTAAGAATATGAAGTTGAAATATTTTAATTAAATTTGACCAATTTTATGATACACAATACATTAATATCTGCCATTGCCTATCCGAAAACCCATTTTATTTGGAACAACGGTAGTAGAATACCGAAGGAACAAAGGAGTGAAATTTACAAAAACACGGCCAAAACGAGAACACAGAAAACAATGACGTTAGACACAGAAAACAATGACGTTAGACACAGAAAACAATGACGTTAGACAGATACAAAGTACAGAAATAGAAATTACAATATTCAAAACAAAAACAAACATGCATTATGTAAATTTCAGATTTTTTTAAAAAATACGGAACATCTCCCCAGTCCATAGTTCTGTCCCTAGCTGATTTTGACCTTTTTGTTTCTCTGTTTTCTGTCAGATGTACAAATTTTCGGTCTGCGGTCTTTCAAATATTTTGATTTGATCTGCACTGAAGGGACATACGTTTTCGAATAACGAAATACCGAAGTAAATTGCCATATACAGAGACTAAATTTACAGCAGCTTCGGTAATAGGCTATTTAATAAATAACCCCCCCCCCAAAAAAAAAACCAAACAAAAACAAAGCAAAACATAAACATAAACAAAAGAAAACAAAATATAAAAATTGGTAATGAAAATTGAACTTATTTAGAATTTCACAATTTTGGAGTAGTCAATGTTCTGTCAGAAAACATTGAAAATAAGACAAAATGAATTCTTTTAGGAAATTTTAAGGTAGATTTGTTAATAACAAAAAAGTCGATCGTGAATTTGTTAGATTTTTTCGATATAAATGTAGGAACATTTTAGTAATTTGATCCTACCACTGTGGATAACATAGATTTTAAAACCGTCCAGGCAAGTAGAGTTTCTGCATAGTGTTACAATGATTTCAAGAGTGTCTGATAACGTTAGACTAAATCAAAACAAATAAAAAAATCTGTCAAATTATAACATTCTTTTTTTTTTTTGAACGGCTGTTGCTTTTCATAAATGACACTAGCACGCATGCGTAAAATGATATTGTTTTTATTTCCGTTTGCTTGAGTACAGCTTGTAAATACCACTAACACGATTACAAAGAACGTGTTTTCTTCTTCATTGTCCTATTAATATAACAAATTCCGCGATGATGATGTTTCAGCACGCCTTGAATGGATGACTGTTTAGGTTTTAATATTATATCTTCATAAGACGGGCTTTTCCTGGGCAAAACCGAGGAACTATTCCCAGCTCTTTGTCCTGCTGTTTGTGTTGTTCGTGTTAAGTTGTTATCCTCGGTCAGTTTTGGGGTCGTGGATATCGTCCACATCTTTGCATTTTCACTTGATATGCGCTGAAGAGCCAGTAGCGGTTTTTGCTGATCCTAAGTTTCCAGTAAGTTCGGCCAGACATGAGTTGCCCAAATTGATCAACAAAATACCGAAGAGGGTGGTAAAGGGTTATTTTCGTGCAACGTTTTTGGCGTTTTATAAATTCGTGTTTTCGTGTTTTGTGTTTTTATTCCTCGTGTTTTCGTGTCGGCATTATTCCACGTGCCTCGTTTTTGTCCTTATTTTGATCTCGTGATTCGTTTTGGATATTTTATACTTCGTGCGTGTTTATTTTCCTGTACAAAATCGGGACTTCTTACAATTAGAATTGTAACGGTACCGGAAAGTATCACAGAGCAAAATTTCACAGATTTTCATTGATTTTAAGAGCCTTCAGGTAAAAAAAAACTTAAGATAGGATCACGTTTTCGGTGAACTACGATCATCAATTTTCCGTGTTTCGTGATTGGCCATTTTTATTACTCGTGATTCGTTTTCGGCAATTCTTAAGCACGTTCTTTCGTGTTGAGGACCCCCTTTACCACCCTCACCGAAGTTACTGTAATTTTAGTTTCTGCATATGGTCAATTCGACAACTTACTAGTATTCTTCTTCAGGAAAACCAATATCAGCTAAGGACAAAGGTTTGCATGAGGGTGATTTAGATAATACAAGTCTCAAAATATAATCGACTTCGTGTCATCACCAAAGTACTGACTACTGGGTTGGTAAATACTCTCGGGGACTTACAGTCCACCAGCAGAGGCAACCGAAGTTACTGTAGATAGGGTCTGTAAGTCTCGTCATGTGACACCGAGAAATCACGACAAAATTACAATTTGAAAACGTTTCCCGCCAAAATAGGACGTTGCAGGATTATTTCGTTCATTTGTTTGCTTCATATGTTTTTGTTTAAAATGCAACTTCCGGGTACAAGTTTTGGTCCCGGAAGTTCCAAAATGAAACGAGAAATACAGACCCTCTTTAGTTTATACATACGACGTTAATGCATTTAATTAGTATGTTGCTCTTGATAAAAACATGCCATGGATAGTTCTTCAAATGACTTTAGCCTTGGCTATCATTATTAGTTTCGAGGTTTAAAGCATTTGGCCTGTTTATATTACCTGAAGCCGAAATTAAAGGGTGTTTGAATCCTTTATTTGAACGATTGTTTCGTCATCAGAAAAGGTTTGAAAAATTGTTAAAAATTCATACTTTACTCTTACGTTTCTAACAGTTAGTAAGGAGGAACAAAAGAGAAAAATTTTCATCCATTTGGAATTCGCAACAAAAATTTGCTTCATTTAGTTGATTGAATATTGATTGAATATTGTTTAACGTCTACTCAGCAATATTTCAGCTATATCAAGACGAGAACAAGTTTGTTAATAAATAATCACTTTGGGGTATGGAAAGGATCATGGGACTGCCACTTGAAAAGTAGGGTGAAATCGAAAAGGGCGGAGAATTTAGCCTTGTAGCCGATCACCTACGGACCACTCAAAAAAAGCTTGCTACAAGATTTCTTTAACGTGCAGGAAGCGTGGCATTTCTTCCAACACGTGGACCTGAGTTTACATCCCATCCGAAAGATGGGTTGTGTATTTATTAATCCCGCACAACCACGGAATGGGTCCTATTTCTATATCCCGGGACCCTCGGGGTCAGCCCCCGTTTAGGATGGGTCTCACCCCATAAGCCGGAGATACTAGGTCCTATTTCTATATCCCGGGGTTCCCTCGGACTCATACTCCAAGCTCAGAGGATGCTGCGGGCCTATTCATAAGCCGGGACCGCGCATGGCGGTGCTTCATTTGGAAAAGAATAACAAAATGTTAGAAATATGTGCATTGTGCTAAATTTTTTTTCAACAAAATATAGCAAAGAATAGATCGAAATATTTTGAATATCTTTAAAAAGTTGAATTCTTGAAGTCGTGATTATTAATTTCCAAGTTACAAAATGTAAAAAGATGTGAATTTAAATTTCATGTACTGATACTGCAACAAGAAATCGAAGATGCATAAACGCTGAAGGAGAACAAATAACCAAAAAATCTAAACTGACTGTCAAAATCAGCTAAGCACGGACCTTTTTATGCCGGAGATACTCCTTTTTTTAATTTGTATAATTGTATTTGTCCAAATAAAATAGGCTTTTGGGACAGCATCGATGTACTGGACCACTTGAAATGTGAATAACCCAGGGATTAACAGTCCACAAGCAGTGGCATCGACTCGGTGCCAAAAAAAATAATAAGTACCGAGGTTGCTGTAAATGGTATTGTAACAACTGATGGCCCTTTCGACACTTTCTGTCTCTTCAAAGATCATCATTATAATGAACGTAGAAAGTTTCCAAGAGGTGGTGATAGTCACAAAGATATTTCATTGACTTACCTTCAATACATCCATATATTACAGCTAAAAATACAAGTGAATACAAGGAAAATAACATTTTCAAATAAGAGGAAAATGTCTCATTTCTAAATGCGTGAAAAACATCCTATTCATATTGCAACAGATTTTCTAAACATCATATTAATACATAGATATATTGATATTATCATATATTAATGCATTTCTGGTTTAACATTTACACCACAACTAATTATTTTTACATGCAAACAAGGTCTTAGTATGTCATCTGTAAATAAAACCACATTTTAATTGAAATCTGTTATTTTTAGTCCCTCTGAAATCGTTTCATAAAACGCTAAATAAAACAGTTTTTTTAAATATTAACCATGAACCATATGCATGCTTACAAAATTCTGCATAATTCAAGATTTTCTGTTTTGCCATATAGATTGTCTTTGTTCCCTATTAATTTGTTATAGGTTGATTGATTGATTGATTGATGTTTTACGCCAACTTCAGCAACATTTCAGCTATATTGTGGCCAGAACTGTTAAATGAATTGAACAATTTTAATAAATAAATATCTAAAATATAAATATAAAACCATTATAGCTTTATACAAGTAAAATAAGAGTGTAAAATATAAAAAAAACATAATACGAGAAATGTAAGTTTAATTGCTATAATATAAGAACTTTTAGATTAATCCATATACTAGTAAATCTTATTAAATAAATTGATTGCTTTTTAAAAATTGCACAACGATATTTGTAAATAGGACTTTAAGACAATCAGCAGAATAAAAATCATCCCTGATATCGGCAATATCTACACAGTCAATTAAAACATGTTGAATTGAATAAGGATGCATGGAATTGCTATATATATAGGCCATAGAAAACAAGGTCGCGTGAAGCTGTCTTACATGGATAAACGTCCAATCCAACGTTCCGATTTGTTGGACGTCATAATTGTTACCATAATAAACTCCGTGAATTATTTGACGTCACAATTAAAAATCCACAAGGAATGGCAAGTTTTACTTTCCTTTGGTTTGTTCGTTGTATTTTACGGAAGAAATAGCTTCTTACACTCGACTAAAATTAAAGATCGGGACATCTTCCACTTGTGTGAGAAATTCTTCGTCTTTTTCCCTCGTTACACTCGGGAAAAGACAGAATTTCTCACACTCGTGGAAGATATCCCTTATCTTTTATATGGGCTCGTATAAGAAACTATTAATCTTCATAAATGGGTTTATGTATGTCCAAGGGTCTGACAGTAATATTGGTAATTTGCATAAAGCCTTCTGAAGCCTCATAAATAGAGTCGTGAATGGCCAAGGGTCTGACAGTATTTGCAGACCCCAGTTTGAAGCGGTCGTGGACCGCTTGCCTTTGAGTAGCGAATGAGCTGGGAAATGTAAACTCCATTTAGCGGCGCTGTTGGAATGTTTATACAAGGAAAAGGGAAGTTGACTATTGTCGCGTTTTTTTGTCATAATGCTTAATGTGCCTTTCTCGTAAATTTTAAGATGAAGATCAAGGAATGAGGCCAATGTGGAAGTGTCTGTAGTATCCTTAATTTCAAGTTCTTTTGGGAAAATTGAAGGATTTGGCTATTTTTTTTAAATTTTTATTTTGAAGAAGTCCTTCGATGAATATAGCCTTATAAGAGTGAAGAAACAGATCGGCTAGAAGAGGTATACAGTTTGTGCCCATTGAAATTGCGGTGGTCTGTTGAAAAGAAGTCCTCTAAACCAGACAAATATATTTTTAATCGGAACTCTAATATTTTAATCACTTCTTTCTCTGTATATTTTTTCTCCGATTCGGAGTCATAATTCTACAAAGTACCAAAAATTCCTGTATATCTATGGATATGGTTATTTATGTGTATCAGTTCTTACCAAAAAAGCAAATTCTACATTTTTGTTTTGTTTTGTTTTTGGGTTTTTTTTTTGTTTAAAAGTATTTTTCTGTTTAAAAAGTCCAAGGTAGGAAAGTATGTGTGTGTTTTAATAACGTTTGAAAGAACGTAAACAACTACGATAAAGACAATATAGAAGCCAAACCCCAAAAATTGTATGGGGTTATAGACAACAAAAGACATTAAAGGTCTATAAATGCATGTTTAGATGTCAAAGATGGCTTTTGGAAATTTGCAATATCAAAAAATTAAAAAAACTAAAAGGTTTGCTAAAACAGTATGAAGAATCACCCCCGTGCGCTTTTCTTGCATTGGCTGTTTTTTTTTTTTTTTGCACTTTACTTTTTTCCAACATTTGTTTTTTTGGTCTTCTATTTACTATGTGATATTGATCTCTGACACTCTTATGTTGTGTCTTGTGAAGTTATGTTTATCAATTCCGTAATATTCGAAATATGCTGAGTCTCTTGACCTTTGTAAAATGTTTTAAAATTCTCCCAAACGAATTACTCCCATATCGGATTTCACTGCATTATGGGACTCCTTGTAAAAAAAAATTCGTCAGGGCTCCTCGTATAATCTTGTTTATACATTTGCTGATAAAAACAAATCTCAAAGAAGAAAACACATTGTTCTCCGTTAATCCAAACGATAATGGTATGGTTTCCATAGGAACAAAGTGATCTACCATCTATTACAATCAATTTTAAATATTCTTCCAGGACAGGGGTCCCCATTATAAGCTTAGAAATATATATTGCCCAAAATTTAAAAATTTTGACGTGGTTTCCATTATAAAACAACGGCAGTAGAATACCGAAGGAACAAAAGAGTGAAAAGTCCAAAGACACGGCCAAAAGGAAGACACATAAAACAATGACGTTAGACACAGAAAACAATGACGTTAGACAGATACAAAGTACAGAAATAGAACTTACAACATTCAAAACAAAGGCACTCACAGTGAGAACTCCAGTGAAACTGAAAGTGACATCAGGTGCTTCGGAAGGGTAAGCATGTCCTGCTCTTTTAACAGCTCCCGTCACACTGTGAGTGATTCAATCCGGGAAAATGTCAAAGTCGGTAGTCAAATCCGGGAAGACGTGAATCTAGCTGAAAATGTCCACTTTCATTTTGGATACTGACACGTCATATCTTTCAATGATGTTATGGTGACGGCCATAGAATATCTTGAGGGATGAAATTAACATAGGTTGAACAAATCCCTGACTAAGCAGCTTTTCGGACAGTGTTTTTGCTCTGTTCAGAAAATCACTGTACAAACTACACGCTCGATAGTAACGAATCAACTGTGAAATGTACACTACATAGGCTGGAGAGGTGGGTATATTACTGCTTAGAAAGGGAAAGTTCACAATTGGGAAATTAAAATCATCACCCTTGTCATATAGCTTATATTTCAAATGTCCGTCTTCGTCAATATACCCATATTTATTTTGAATTTCTAATGCAGTGGAAATCGACCATACATAACACACAACCTTCCTATGAAGAATCATGAAGCTACTAATAGGGTCTGTAAGTCTCGTCCAATTTTGTAACTTCCGGGCACATTAATTGTACCCGGAAGTTACATTTATAAAGAAAATATGTGACGTTTCAAACGAAAACTGGAACGTCATAATCCTCAGACGTCATATTTTGGCGGGAAACGTTTTTGAATTGCAATCTTATCGTGAATTCTCGAGGTTCACTTGACGAGACTTACAGACCCTAAAGAAGCTTTTAAGATACAGTGGAAAACAATTAAGAATATTTAGAATGCCATTTTCCCATAGGTTTTCTATGGAAGACACGCCCTTTTTGAACCCAAAATGTAATCTTGATGAACACCCTTTCGAACTTTTTAAATATGCCTTTTTTGTGTGTTGCACAACTAAATACAAGGGGCTGGGCTAACTTCCCACAAAATTTCAAAGATCTAGTAGGTGTAATGGTTGCTGAGATCTGCCTTGGAAAATTTCATCTGTACGAGAATAAGAAAGAAAGAAGGAACTAAATTTGCAATTGCAAGCAATAGTTGATTTCGCTTCTTGCAGCCAATTCGATGATTCAGTCTTGTTCATAGCGTCTAAATCTACCAGAGAGTCGAAATTTTGACGTATTTTGGCGGTCAGCTTGGAAATGTCATTCATTTTGATTTTTTACATAGCATAATGTTCGCACTATTAATTCGGGCTACAGATCAATTTTCGTTGAAATCGAATGAAGTTGTAAATTTTTATGTATTTTTGCAGCCAACTTGAAACTGATGGAAATTTTAAAAATCACATAATTTCCTTTCTCTCACCTTCTTGAACAGTTTTTCAAATGATGACCAATTTCCAGAGAAATTGCTGCATGATTAAATTTTCAATATTTTACCTAAAATATCGGCAATATTTGAAATGGCAGCCATATAAGAGAATGCATGCACATCTTCACATGGTTGTACAACTTTGTGCCATGTATGGATAAATTCTGTCCAAGCATCTTTGAGAACGAAGCCGGACAAAATCATTGGAAGAAAGAGTAAAAAGTGTAAAAATAGAGAAAAGGACAAAAAAAATATATCGTTCCGATAACGTCTGGGGCAACATAATAAAAATAAAAATCGAAAAGAAAAAAAACCTTCGTGTTAGAAACTCAATAAAGAGCAAGTTTTTTGTAGAATTTTTTAACCTTGTCGTATATGTATTAAGAATCTACACAAACGACACATGCTATTATGTTTGTTGACATGTAAATCCTTGCAATAGTATTCGGTCATATGATGCGTCGGCGTAAGAGTAGTGCAACAGCTTGGAAACTGTAAACTGACAACATTACATTATGGTCAAACTTTCGATGATATTATAGAATTATCCATGGGATTGCACTATAATATCATCCATCATAGATTGATAAAATTATCTTTTTATCTTATAGTAACTTACATTTTATATAGGAAGAATAATCAAGAGATAAAGACTGCCAACGGGATAGCGATATGCACCATATAAACTGACACATGGAATTTGCCCTAGCTGTAGGCGAGGGTATTATCCATTTGTCAGTCCATATCGCTATCCCAAGTTCAGTCTATACCGTGACAATTCTCTCTATAAAAGAAGCTGTTCTGTTTATTTTAATGAAGAACATTTGCATTTAAGGTAGTAGACCTAGGTTAAGGGAGATAACTCTTGAAATCAGTAAGGCGTTTGAACCAGTCAGTTTCATCGATGCTTTTTAAGCATTTATGTGAAAAAGAATAAAAATCATATATGTTACTTAAAAGCTTAGAATATATTTATGAAAATGATTTAAACAAACGTACACATGATTTTTAGAGTGATGTCCCTTAACCTAGGTCTACCTCCTTAATCTTGTTTACTTTGTATCAGCAATAATAGTTGCATGAAAGACAACAAATACTCTATCTAAACTTAAGGATGTAGTAAGGTGAGGTTTTTGAAATTCCTAAATGTCATTCGGATTTCTCGGATTTTACCCATTCTTACTATGTAATATATTTTGCCCCATTACACCCAATTTTCTAGTCATCATAGTCTTCAATAGGTCATGTAAGTCCAGTAAGCAAAATTTCATTAGATTGTAGATTTTCCATGCATGTGAAATCAGTAATAATTCCATGTTATCCTAGGGTAAAAATCCAAGAGAGCTTTTCCCGCCAATTTTTAAAATGTGAAATATCTTGAAAAGAAGGTCCATAACCTATCAATATTTTTGGCTGATTTTATTCCTTTACCAAAGCTTACCAAAGCTCTTTTAATTTATGGTATCAATTTAAAACCGTAGATTTATTTATTTTCACCTTACTACATCCTTAAATTAAACAATAGTTACAATTAACAATCGAGTAATTTTTCTGGATATTCAATTTTATTGTTATAAATACACCGTATATGTATCCATCTTTTTACAAAACCGAAACGTAGAACAATAGTGTGTTGACAGCATTTAATGAACTGAACTTCTCCTTTTTTCATCTCCTGAAAATGACTTTCTCTAGTCCCATCATCGGCGACTCAAATGCCAGTGACGTAACGAATGCAACAGCATATGACAGTCCAAGGTGTCCAAGAAATTCATATATCTGAAATGAAATACTAGTGTTTTAAAATACCGGTTTCTTGAATTCTTCTGCTGTTCTCGTCATAGGAGATCAACGTGTGCAAAATTCAATTAATCTAAATTCAATTTTGACGTCAAATATGATTGCCGTTTTTCGATTAAACCTTACGACATGAAAAAAATCGACCATGCCTTATGAGGCAACGCTCGAACAACACAGTTATTTCGGATCAGCAGAAAGGGAGGTCATGTCTATGTCAAGTCATCAACTTAACAAGAGGATCTCAAGAGCCTGTATCGCTCACCTGGCCCTTGATTAACATAAACGTTTTATGTTAAAGAGCCCTTACATATAATTAAACTATAAATCCAATATCCCTAATTAGGTAAAGGGGAGAAGACCTCTGTTAGTTTAACACTGGACCCTATGGGAAACACTAAGTTCCCCGCTGGCTGCCATGTTGGATATCGCGCTGACCTGAAAAACACCCTTTTGCAAGGGACCACTCAATGACTATTGCGACCAAGTTTTGTTCGAATTGGCTCAGTACATTCAGAGGAGAAGATCTTTGAATGTGTTTTCCGATAGGGTCCAATGTTAAAACTATGTTCCCCACTTGCGGCCATGTTGGATATAGTGCGATCCTGAAAAAACACCTTTTTTGCAAGGGACCACCTGAGGACTACTGTGGCCAAGTATGGTTCCAATTGGCTCAGTAGTTTCAGAGAAGAAGATCTTTGAAGGTGTTTTCCCATAGGGTCAAATGTTAAGACTATGTTTCCCCCTAGCGGTCATCTTGAATATCGCGCTGACCTGAAAAACACATTGTTTGCAAATAACCACCTAAGGACTATTGTGGCCAAGTTTCGTTCAAATTGGCCCAGTAGTTTCAGAGGAGAAGATCTTTGAATGTGTTTTCCCATAGGGTCCAATGTTAAACTATATCCCCGCTAGCAGCCATGTTGAATGTAGCGCAATCCTGAAAAACACCTCTCTTGCAAAGGACCACCTAACGACTATTGTGGCCAAGTTTGGTTCCAATTGGCCCAGTAGTTTCAGAAAAAAAGATTTTTGAATGTGTTTTCCCATAGGGTCCAATGTTAAAACTATGTTCCCCGCTGGCAGCCATTTTGGAAATTGTACCCTCTGACGGCCATGTTGATTGTAGCGCAATGCTGAAAAACACCTTTTTTGTAAGGGACAACCCAAAGATGATTGTGGCCAAGTTTGGTACCAGTTGGCTCAGTAGTTTCGGAGAAGAAGATCTTTGAAAATGTTTTCCCATATGGTCCAATGATAAAACTATGTTTCCCGCTGGCGGCCATCTTGGAAATCACGCGGACCTAAAAAACACCTTTTTTGTAAGGGACCACCCAAGGACTATTGTGGCCTAGTTTGGTTCCAATTTGCAGAGAAAAAGAATTTGAAATGTTTTTTCCCATAGGGTCCAATGTTAAATTTTGGTCCCAGCTGGCGGCCATTTTGGATGACGTACAGACCTGAGCGACACAATTTTTAAAGGGGACCACCCAAGGACTATTGTGGCCAAGTTTGGTTTCAAATGGCCCAGTGGTTTCAGAGGAGAACGTCTTTGAATGAAAAGTTTACGGACGGACGACGGACGCAAAGTGATTGCAAAAGCTCACCCTGGCATAGCCAGGTGAGCTAAAAATCATAAGAGAAACATATTTCACAATTGTATGTTTTGAAATTCAACATTTCTTCAGTCTCGATAGTTAAATTTTCACATGCTAAGGGCTCGGCATGCCTCTCGTTATAATTTTTGCAAATTTATCTATCTCGAATTGAGAAATATCGTATCGAATCGTGCATATATATTTCCCTAATGCTTGAATTTTTTTCCTGAAGTGACTAAAGAGTCGCAAAGATCTTCTGCAGAACAGGAATTTCTTTCGATTTCGAAATTTTCCCGTTTTACGCAAGCCACAAAAATTAGGGTCTTTGAATTTCGTATAATTTTGTAACATAAACCAGTACAATCTAATTGTTCTTCATAAAAAAAAAAATAAAAAAAACATCGGAAAATGAATTTAGAAGAGAAGAAAAGGCCAGAAGAGAAAATCTAAATAAAAAAAGAAAACAACAAACAAAAAAATCAATAAAATAAAGAAATAAAAAAAATGGTACTATAGAAAAAAAGAAAGTTATCATAATTCCTTTTTTAATGCATGAATAGCATTTTACGAGTATTTTTACAGTAATCGCTGTGGAACCAAATCAGTTTTTAAAGGTGAATATATATGAATCCTTCAAAAAAGCAAATACTTTTTTTTTCCTTCTGGATGTACTTTGAAACAAATATATACAAAACCTTGGAAATGTCAAATATGTAAACAAAAAAGTGACAATATTAAATACAGAGCTTTAAATCTGTGCTCAAGATTTCAATGTGCTTTTTTTTTATAAAAAAAACAACTGAACTTAAGAAAAAAAAATGCAAAGCGATGAACCGTTTTTGAAGTGGTCATATCTCTTTATTGGTTGGGTAATGTTGCTCAAAGGAAATGCTTGTAAATAACTGATGAAGTAAAATAATTTAGCCAGAAATCCAAAGAAATTGATGTTACGAATTTTACACATTTCAACTCACCACTTGTTGATCATCCCAATATATCAGTTTCTTTCTTGAATAATAGTAATAATCCATGACTATTGGATGGACAAGGTAGGCACAATATGTCAGACGGCTTAGCGGTATTAGTCCCTTCCAGGAGAGTATAGTGTTGATAAAACCTACAAAGTTAAGTGTTGATCTAAAATAGTCATTAAACATCACTATTTAATGGACAAGGTTGAAAGCAAAACATTTCAAGACGACTTAGCGGGACAAGTAACTTCCAGGATAGTAAAGTGTTGACAAAGCCTACAATGTACAGTAAAGTGTTCATAAATCATACAAAGTATAGTATATTATTAGCAAAACCTACAAGGAATATCCGCAATACACATATGAGAGCGTATTCACATTGTGGATTTTTAACATAAAAAGCGAGCATTGTAAATGAAAACGGACAAAAATTTGTCATTGCTTCAAAATACTTTGAAAGTATTATTGTTCGTGGGGTTCCAATTTTTGTGGATTTCGTGGTTGGCTAGCTAAAACCACCAAATTAAGTTCCAAACGAAATGTAATTTTTCCTTGAGTATTAAATCATAGAATTTTAGTACGCGCGAATTAAAACCACAAAAATTAATGTCCACGAATGAAAACACTTCCACAGTATCTATTCTCGTGTAGATGTTCAAAAAGTCGCATTATCAGTTTATGCAAAGATTTGTTGTTTCGTTTTCCCGAATCTTAGGTTTATTTTTAATCGTGTTCATTAGAGATATACTGCTCAGTTGTAAACAGGCATTATTTTCTCTGGAAGATAATTATGTGAATTCATTACGGAACATAGTTTTGTATAATAACGTAAGGATAGTGGTTTCTTTCCCTGATCACATGATTTTAGTGTTAATGTCATCTGTACATAAAGTCGATATTTAATCTGCAAGAATCGTCTCGTTATGTTCATATTACCCGAATATCAAATCTGTATAAACTGATAACCGAAATTGTTCAGACATGTCAAATTTCGATTTTTGAATAGAGGCAATTACCATTGACTAGCCATACTACTGAAAAATACTCGATGGACTATAATAACTGTATGTTTTGTAAGCGTTGTTATGTTCAGGTAGTAGTACGTTTATTTGTATATAAATACCATATTGGTTCGTTTCATATTTGAAAACCACATATGATCTAGGGTAGATCGACCCTTATACAAGGCGCATTTGCAAAACACGAATCGGATGCGGAATTGACTTGATTTACAAGCCGGAATATTTCTGTATTGGCCTTTTCATTGTGACGTCATAATAGATTGACATACACTTTCCCGCGAATTATCTCCCCTTTCCCGTAAATATTTTCTATTTCGTTAATTATGTATATATAAAATATCTCTCTGAATCAAACGGCGATATATTGATTTTTTTCAGCTCAACATAAAGCTTAAGTGTATATCTCTGTAATATAAAAAAAAAATAAATGATAATAATAAAAATCTATCTGATATTTATTTATTAAGCATGTTCTCACAGTTCCCTATATATTCTTTGGAACCATTGCTGAAAATACTGAATTTGGCCTGATTTGGACAGCCTGATAACATGAACAGATGATCGGTGACATATCATTTTTATTCTATTTTTTGAACAAATGGATTTATACTTATACAATATCTTAAAAGAAAAAAAAACTTTCTGAAACTTTTATTACATAGACTTGATCTACCTTAAATTTACCGTAAAATTATGCAAAACTGTCGAAGATGAATACCATTTCTTCTTCACTTGTAAATTAAATACACATTTGACAAAAACCTATTTGATCATAATCAATTTCAATTTTTTTCTTTTCTTCTTCCATTTTACCAAATCATTAAAACTGAGGAAGGGAGACCAATGATGTCTTTATATCTTTATTTCATGTTGAATCTGTGTTTGTTTTAATTTGAATTGCTACAACCCTAATAGGTTATTTTGCAATTTGAATAAATAAAAATTAAATTTACCTCCATGACCTGTTGCACAGGCAAAGATTACCCAACATACAGCCGCTCCCCACACAGTTTTATGTAAAGAATTATAGAATGCCGCCACTCCTACAGAGAATTTATGGTTCCCACTATAATCATCATATACACTGTACAGGACGGCCAGGGCTGCTGCACTGAACACACCCCATAAAATCACATTTAGATACTGAAATTGATAGAAAAACTCGTACAGACAGTTTACGCCGAACCATAACACTATTTCAAACAAGAAATTTGGGAATTTCTCTCATGTTATATCTTTTTTGTCTAATCATATTCTGATGTCAATTTTGCTATTTAAGATTGATGTGTTGTGAACGATATATAGTCGTCTTGTGTTGTTTATGTGACTTAAGAATGGAGTTCCATATTGCGCTTTTCATTTTCAGGTCAGTGGGACATCTACTTCCTTCTAACCGACTTTGAATTTTTCAAGAAATGCCGTTTTTTGTAACAACTACAAACCACGTCCAGTTGACATTTTGTATGTCACGTTAGAATTTGGTTTCTTTTTGCGCTTATCGAATATTTTCAACAACTACTGTCACTGGTAAAAAATTTAACAAAACATTTTTCAGTAACTGCAAATCACAGCCACCTGAAATTTTGTATGTGACTAGTGACTAGAGTCTGTGGTTCCATATTGTGTAGACCATTTGAAGGTCTGTCAAACATCTATTACTGTTTACCGACTTAGGAATTCGTGTTTTCCAGATCGAATTTGGTAACAGAAATTCACTGAAAGTTTTGTTGACAAATAAACAAGCAAGAGCTGGGGCAATAATTGTTTGTAGCAGATAATGTTTCTTTTGTTGCATTTCTGTGTTGTATTTGCGCAAGACAGATCCTCGAAGGTAAAACACTAGAGAGACTGTGATTATTCGTGTGATTTTTCGAAACTTGTAAAAACGATTTCTAAAGATACATATTCAGCAATGCAACAAGTGTTCAGTATGGTCTCCGTAGTGTAGTGCGTAAGGTTATTTTCAACCAACATTTGAAATTCAAACGTTAACGTTCATTGCAGTTTCCAAGTCTAGTAATCTGGCATCATTTTTGAGATTTAAAATGGCATGTTTTTTTATTTAGAACAATGTGTTTTATGCTACAGAAAAAATGGACCAAAATAACGATAGCTTTGTGGTTACTTTTTAATAACAAATGCTTAGGTCGTGACTACGACACTTGTTTCAGATATGTCAATTTTCACATATTTAAGACATGTCGAATCTCAAATGACTAATTTTGCAGGCATTAAAAAAGCTGTTTGAGAATTTCCAATACCTGTATGTGACTTGAACATGTCCAGACTATTGCATGAATTGTATAAGGCAACATCGATTTTAAACGTTTACATTTACAATATTGACTAAGGCGTTTGAACGTTCTTGTTTCGATACTACACTTATCCCCTTCCAACATATTCTCTATATATTGAGGCAAGTACGGGAAGGCTCAACGTTTTACTTTGATATCAGTTGATATCAAAAGTACTGTCAGAAAAACTGCCGATTCAAAGCTATGTTCAGACGTTGATACTTTCGTCACTTCAAAAATTACATGGCCGTCACCACGACATCAATGATAGATATGAAATGTCAGTGTCACAATTGAAAAAGGACATTTTCAGCTAGATTCACGTATTCCCGGATTTGACATTACTGATTCTGACTTTACCCTGGATTGGCCCACTGACAGTGTGACGGGTGCTGTAGACAGAGCAGGACATGCTTACCCTTCCGGAGCACCTGAAGTCACTCTTTTTAAGAGATCACAGTGTTAGTAATCTTGTTTTTATTGTATTTGTAGTGTTTGCGTTTTGTGGTTGTGCAGCGTCTTTGGTCTACCGTCTTCTGTTGCGTTTGCCTTGTTGATTTATCTAATCTTGATCTTTGTCCCTTCTGTATTCTACTGCGGTTGTTTTGATACAGAAATTACAGAATTTCGATGAACAAAGTATTGGTGTGTACCCTTGCTATGTCACTTCCGGTTTCATTTGAGTTCACACTGAATGTTGTCTTTTTATTTCCGTGTCTTGTGGCTGTCACACGTCCTTGTTTTTCTGGTTCCCATTTTTGCCATGTTTATGGGCTTTGAGTATTATACCGTCACTTCCCTTGTTCCTTCGGTATTCTACTGCCATTCTTACATCTAAGTGATTGGTCCCTCAATTTTCTTACCTTATTTATTTTGTATTGACAATTAGTTTTATATAAAATATATCCAGTGTACATGCCGATCAAATACGGTCCCATTCGACAGTATGGTTTTGCATAGTACTTCTCAAAGTAATCAAACGAAGTCGAACTGTAAAGAGAAATATCACTTGATTTGACAAATTATATAACTTATTCATTTTTTCTGCATATATTTTCTATACTTTCTCAAACATATCCACAAGTTTGTATTACTTGGAGCAAATTTTGTGTACCCTTTCACATTTTCGAAGCACCTGATGGTATTCATGGTGCGAAGCATGGATTTAGCATTGCCCCGACATCTAGCAATGAATTCCGCTCAAACCGGTCTAAGGGTCGTCTTGAGCTTACTATGAAGTATGGTCAAAGCTCTTTGTTATAAGCCTCACGGTAACTTAAAGATGAAGAACAACAATAAAAGCCTCGTTCCGTCGCTTGATTTTACCATGTATTTGTAGAGACTTTCGCTAATGTGCATTTACTCAATATTCTTTGAATGTTAATGGTAGCGTAAATTAACTTATTAGAGTTGAAATAAATTGACCTGCAATGCAAAAAAATGTCTTTTATGCGAAAGAAAAAAGTGAACTTGTGGAAAACATCTATACTCAAATGGGAGACTTTCACAAACCTCCCAAAATCCAATTATCTACCAACTCTTTCTGAATATGGATTACTATGTAGTCACCTTGAAGAAGCTTTTAATGTATTGTTTCGTTTTAAGGAGGCTCACTGCTGATCTTTTTTATATCAAGGATTTCTTGAAACCTATTTTATTTGATGGAAAATTGTTGACTTAATGAAATGGTAAAAAGAAATATATAGGTCTGTGTGCTTAAAAAGGAGATACAAGAAATTGAAAATTTTGCTGGTTATGGATTTATCGAGATTTTTCCATGACGTAAATTGGGACTATTTTTTTTCTAAAAGCTGGGAAGTTATATCAAGAATTTCATGAAAACTTGTCAGGTGTTTCCATTTAACCTATAGAAGACATTCATGAAATAAGAAGTTGGGGTTATTGTGCAAAATCCTTAAAGCCATTGAACTGAAAAAACAGAGGAGTTCCGAAATCTGACACATTCAATAATCTGATGAGTGAGAAACCTTTAGTCAAATGACTTACCCAAAACCTGATATTCCAAGTTCATAATGTGCGGATACAACACCAGCGGCGATCGTTGTTCCCAACAGAAATACAAATACAACAATTGATCCTGCTATCTTTGAACTGCAAAAAAGGAAATAAATATTTCTGATTACATTAATTAAAACAACATCAGAAACAGCATATAAAATAACAGCGTCATGTTAACAAGATTTTATCCCCGTTTGGTTTGGTGTTGTGATCGCGCCTTTTCGGTTCTCTACTTTTGCCTCTCCGAAATTTTATCACAATTTAGTTTACTTTCTTTAAAAGGGTGAAGAGCATCAAATTCTTAATTGGACAGTGTCTTGCAAGTTTACTTAATATGCTAATATGCCTGAAAGGGAGGCTTTTTATTTCCGTAAAATCTATTTGCCCTTGAAGGAATCTTTCACGATGTCTATACACCGAATGTAGAAAAGAAAAGGAGTTGTGTGGATGGAGTAGGAAAGCAGGTTGAGAAAAAACACACTTTAGAAAAAACGAAATCATATCAATGTATTCTTATTGATTCACCAGTGACTTCTTTGTATATTAGTCACTCTTGTTCCATACAAACTATTCTATCAGATGTAATGGAATGTAATTCATTAATTGAAGATTCCTACAAGAAAACCATTCCTGGAGCGAGTCCCGATCAACGAATAGACTATTTTCATATTTAATTCCTATTCCGACTTTGGCGCCGTTTTAATAACGCTTTCAACAAAAAAGGGGGAATCTACTGATCCGACATAATTCCACAGATTTGCAGACGACTTACTGTTTATATCTACTTACAAATATAAAGGCAGTATAATAATTGGACTTATGACGTAAAACTGCATATCGTTTGCTAAATACCATGCCCAGGCAAAACACTGAAAAACGACATAAAACGTTTATCAGCATGTTGTTTTTCCGTTTATCAGTATGTTGTTTTTTAACATAAAATATATTTTAATGTTGAAGCTAAGAGGGATGTAAGTGAATCAATTGGAGTGAGCTGCCCTTTGTAATGGAGGCATGAAAATTTAGGTGGTTAAAAATCCGAGGGAAAATGTTATATATATATTATTAACTAAAGGATAAGTTCATTATATAAATGAAAAACATTCTGCAACTGTTTTACAAGTGCTTATGTGAACATTTAAATATATTTATGGTGATTTATTAACTGTTTTCACCCGTCAGTATAGTAAACAAAGGGAGTTGTTTACAATGGGAGAAAAGGAAGACACGCAAGTTAAGGGACCTAGAAGTCAGTCCAAATAGTACATCCCCTTCAATGTCTCAGACTGAAAAACTTGCTAGAATTAAATCACCAGCATCTCAATATGTTGCACCTAAAATTTCCGAACTTGGGACTTGTGAGTCCAGTGAGCAAACAGATATTTCCTTTGTCCCAAGTAATATGTGCTACTCTACAAAATCAAGAGTTTATTCAATCTATAGTCCCTATGATAGCTGACAACGTATTAGAAAACATCAAACCTCACATAAGCAAAATTGTTGATCACCATTTGGAACCCTATGTACAGATAATTGAAAATAATAAAACAGCATTGTGTATTCAAGATGGTATGATTAAAGAGCAATCTGATATTATCAAACAGCAGAATGATATTATAAAAAAACTTAAATTCCAAACTTAATAAGGTTACAATCAGAATTGAAGAGCAAGAACAATATTCCCGGAGGACAAGCTTGAGAATAAACAATGTACCAGTTCCTACTAAACCTTCAGGAGAAATTATCACTCCAATCGATACTGACAACCTGGTGCTCAATATTTGTAATGAGAAACTGGGGCTAAAGCTGTAACCAAATGATATTGGTAGATCACACCCTATCGGTGAAATAAGAGATGGTAGAACTTCTATCATTGTTCGCTTTTTAACATACAGACAGCGTAGAATGGTGTATTCTAACAAGAAAAAACTTAAAAACAACAAGGACAATATTTTTATATGTGAAAACCTAACAAAACACAGGTTCAGCTTGATCAGAAGCCTCAACAAACTAAGAACGCTCCAAAAAATCTATTCCTTCTGGACACACGATGGTACCATCATAGCAAAACCAACTGCAGGGGGTAAATCTGTAGTTAAAAGGAACAAAGCAGATGTTTTAAAACTAAGCGGTGGAATATCCGACTCCGAAATTGACTATTGATTAATGGGGTTCGCTACTCCATTTGCAAATAAATAGGATTTCAAATAAACATGATTCAATGTTAAAAAAGAAACAATTTGAGTGAAAAAAATTGATAGGTTGATCTTGTTTTTGAGATTTAAGTGATTGAAAATTTGGCGGGAAACCGAACTCCCCTGATTTTTCATAGAATTAACATTAACAAGGTTTGACCATGAATGAATGTGACAGAATAAATAGAATCCAATGGAATTTTTGCACAATGCTCACAAAGATGTATAAAATGAAATTATGGGAAAAAATTAGGGGGTCAATGGACAAAAAATTATAATACTTTTAAAAGGTTATAACCCGAGAATTCCGAAAATCTGACAAAAATCCCAAAACATGAGGAGCGAACCACCTTAACTGGAAGAAATAAACTACTGTGGAAGTACTTTTATTCGTGGACATCAATTTTCGTTGTTTCCATTAATATCCCTATTTCGTGGGTACTTAAATTCGTGGTTTTAATTTCTCTGCATTGAAATTCTAGGTGAAAATGCATTTGGTTGGGAACTTAACTTCGTGATTTTATCGAACCACGAAATCCACGAAAATTTAAACCCAACGAACAATGGTACTTTCACAGTATTGTAAATGCGTTATCTTATGTTACTTATAAAACTTTTTTGAGTTATCACTCCTTAATGGTGTCTTATTTCACACTTGATTTTCTTTCATTTTTTATCAGTATAATAAAAAAATCATTAATTAATGATTTTTTACATTATATAGTGTTTTCTGAAAAATCAGAATGCTGTGGAAATTTTGATTTAGTTTTGCTATTTTTATTTTATTTTTTTTTTCATATTATTTTCTTCTGTACCACATCATGTGCCTTTTGAGCCTCTGTGGATGTGGTCTGGACAATTAAGACAATAATTATTCAATAAAAGTTTAATTAAACATGTGCGGTGATTTTGTTCGTTTTTGTTGTATCTTCTTCTCATATTTACATATTTTTTGGTGTTTAATGGTAAGGTAAATTGTAGCCATTGAGCATTGATTTGACTCTAAATTGACGGGGCCTTTGAGATGTTGTGGTTTTTCAAAACTATCAATCAATATAATTGTCCCGATACGTTCTTTGGATTCTTATCTTTATTTGTCACTATTTATTAACCAATAACATATACTTGACTACCCCTCACACGCACAGTTATAATTTAACTAGGACATTCCCGTATGGTATTTTTAGAATGTTTTTTAATCTATTTAATGGTTGATTGAGCGCACGATAATTTGTTTACCTTTTTTTCCTATTAAATTAGATACACCTTTTGTGGTAATATTATCGGATATTGTTCCTATTGCGATATTTCATAAATGATCATAACAGGTACAACTAATTGTATTAAACAAGGAAATTCATCTATGATTTCGTGTGCGCTGTCCGTTTCCGTATGGTGTGAGGATACACATATGGCTTGATTTGACTAGTGCAATATGTGCTGCCGTATGTGAATCAGCGCGCTGCACGGGCGCCGGATAGCGTCCACTTAAGTTCGTTTTCCCTCGGTGTGCGTGTATGTTTTACTGTGTTTATATTCTACTTTATCTGTGTAATAATGTCAATTCTGTTCATTTCGTCATATAATTTGTTATTATTTTATTATCATCATGTTGCACTTTTGTGTCTGAGCGTTAACCAATAAATCTTGAAATCTGTCTGTTCAGTATTGTTTCGTTAACATAATAGTATAAATTATCCTTTAATTGATTAATTAGAACTGAAGTTCCTCTAGAGTTCCTCTAGATTTGCTTACAATTCTTCGTAAAATGATCTTGTGGTATATTTTTGTACATATATATGACTTGCTTTTTTTCACTTACAGATTGATTTTCCCCCCGACTCAAGTATTTTTCTTGTTTTTTATTTGGTTGAACAACTCTGTTTTCATCGCACGTTACACGTGACTTTTGACAATGGGTAATGATATAGTTTCACACAGAATTATTACAGGGTTGTTCTATCACAAAATCAGAGGATGTACAATGCGAAAAGTAAATCATATCACTATTAAACTGTATGATATACTGTAATTAATATATGATTACATTTCCAAAGTAAATAGGAAAGTCATTGTGCTCTTCAACAATTCTCATTTTTCTTTATCACTATTATTTTTGTTATTCGGCTTACTCCTTTTAGCTGGCGATATTGAGTCTAATTCTGGTCCAGATAGCACATCATCCAATCCTGACACGAGTTCCCTGACTATTTTCCATGCTAATATTAGAAGTCTTCGAAATAAAATTAACTATATTGTAGATATTATCGTAGAATTCGATATTATATTCTTCACAGAAACGCATTTTGATGATTTGATCCTTGAAAAAGATATACTTATAAGTGGTTTTGGGAACCCAACCAGACTGGATCGAGATTCTGATGGGGGTGGAATAATAATGTATTGTAAAAGTTATCTTAATATTACCAGACGGACTGCTTGGAACATAATGATGTAGAAGGTATGTGGTTTGAGGTAAAAACGAAACTGCACAATTTACTAATTGATATAGTTTATCGATCTGAGAGATTTTCACCGGCTAATTCTTGGGTACTTTTGGATAGTATGGTTAAACATGCTTTAGATGAGATTAATCACTTGATTTGTTTCGGCGATTTAAATAAAAATTTTATGTCTCACTTGCCGTGTAATATTAGTATATCAGATGTAATTACTGTCAATGAATTGCTGAATACAATACAAAAACTTACTCACTTTGATTTACGTACAGGTAGAAATACCTTGCTTGATCCTATATTTGTAACAGATTCTATACAATATATTGACTCGGATACAATACCCATTGATAGGAATGTCAGTGACCATGACGGGAGTTATCTTACTATTTCATTTGGCTAAAGTAATCCAAGGAGTTTCAGGCGATCTGTGTGGGATTACAAAAACGGGGACTACGAGTTAAGTCTCTCAAACTGACTGGAATTTATTAATTAACGGAGAGGATGATGTGCATCAATCTTGTAGTAACTTTACAAACGAATTTCTTAATACCGTTGAAGATTGTATACCTAAAAGGGAGATAATGTTAGAAGTAATGATAAAGTTTGGATCGATTCAACACTTCGACGTGAAATCCGTAAGAGAGATAGACTTCGGAATTTTTTTTTTAAATGCAAAACTTTGATTGCTGAAGTTAAATTTAAAAATCAGAGAAATAAAGTAAATAATTTGAAAAAGCAGGCCAAACAAAAATTTTATGCAAGTGTTAACGATACTTTAGACGATCTAAAAACCATTAAAAGCAAATCTTATTGGAAAACTATTAATTCTTTATTAAAAGAGGAGTCTCCCTCTCATGAAATTCCACCACTACAAAATCCATTTAATAACAATTTATTAGTGTATGAAAGGAATGAAAAGGCAGATGTATTAAACCAATATTTTTGTTCTATAACAAATTTAAATGACGATAGAAAAGAATTACCCGATTTTGACGATCGTGGGGTGGGTGTTCTATCAAGTATAGTGGTGACGGAAGAGGAAATTGTTGATATAATTTCAATTTTAGATGCGAACAAAGCGATAGATTCTGATAAAATAAGCAATAGAATGCTTAAGGCTGTTAAATCAGAAGTGTCAAAACCGTTGTGTTTTTTATTTAATAAGTCGTTACAATCAAATATTTTTCCAGATGATTAGAAAATAGCTAATGTGATGCCGCTGTTTAAAAGTGGGGATAATTCACTCCCCTCAAACTATAGACCTGTGTCCCTTCTTTCTTGTATTAGTAAAATTTTAGAAAAAATTGTGTACAAACATATTTTTAACCATTTATATACGAATAATCTACTATACAAATATCAGTCAGGTTTTATTCCAGGATGTTCCACAAGTCATCAACTTACTGAAATTTATCATACTCTTTTGGAAGCTTTAGATAATAAACAGTTAATAAGCATAACATTTGCTGATGTTAGTAGGGCGTTTGATCGTGTTAGTTTTAAAACTCGAAAGATATGGTATAAAGGGAGATCTGCTCAAATGGCTGAAAAATTATCTGACACATAGATCACAGAGAGTAATTTTAAAAGACACACTGTCAAGGGTAGGGGGTTAAAAATAGGCGTGCCGCAAGGATCAGTACTTGGACCTTTACTTTTCTTGGTGTACATAAATGATATAGCGGACGAAATGGTAGGATTGACCTTTTTGCAGACGACACATCTATTGGTCACACAGCATATGATGAAACCACTTGAAAAAATATGATTAACATCGATCTTGAAAACATTAAATTGTGGGCAGACCAAGGGTTGGTTAAATTTAAGCCTTCAAAAACAGATATTTTAATATTTAATGTAAGGAATCAGTTTAATAATTTGTCGTTTGAATTCGACAATACAGAGCTACATACTGTGAATAAGCATAAACATTTGGCTATTATTTTTAGTAGTGACTGTAAATGGACACGCCACATTGATTACTTAATTCAAAGGGTATCTAAACAACTAAATGCTCTTAGAAAACTTAAATTCATAATGAAAAGGGAATATCTTGACAAAATATATTTTACTTTCATTCGACCTATTTTGGAATATTCATCAGATGTTTGGGACAATTGCAGACAACGGAATTCAGACAGATTAGAAAAAATACAAATTGATGCAGCCCGTATAGTAACAGGTCCTACTAGTTATTGTAGTCTGGAAAATATTTATCGTGAAACAGGGTGGGAAAAATTGATCACACGACGGGAGGTTAAAAATATGTTTATTTTATAAAATATATAGTGGAGATAGTCCCGAATATTTGTCTGAACGGGTTCCCCCTACTATTGGAGAATTAACGAATTATAACTTAAGAAATCGTCAAAATATAAATCAGCCGTTGAACAGACTTACACTATACCAGACCTCATATTTTCCGGCTACACTCTTAAGATTTAAATATTAGACCGTCACCAACCTTTCCATCCTTTAAGCGGTCTGTGCAACAACATAAATTTAAAAATAAAAAACATCCATTACATTTTCTAGTTGGTGACAGGTAACAAGTGCAGTGCTCTAAACTCAAGATTTATATAATTGTAATTTAGTTCAGGATTCACGCTGTTTATGTGGATATCGTGAAGAGAATGCAGAGCATTTTTACTATACTCTAATAGATATATTGCTCAAAGACAAATTTTATTTTAAGAGCTAGAAAGTAATAATATTCCAATAAGATTAGATAACATTAGATACTTTATTATTTGAAAACGCAATTTTTGATCCAGCTTTGAATAATTTTATATTTTTAAAAGTTCAATCATACATCAAAGACACAGGGAGATTTTCTTTTCATTAACATACGTTATAACTGTTACAAAATTGTACATTTTCAAATTATTTGTTGTCCATTGTTGACTCCGGGGAAAAATTAATCATGGTTCACAATGCTCATAAGGTATTAATAATATTAGAATTACACATGTTCGATATCAAACATCTCTCACTTCACTTCGGTTGATGAATGAAATAAAAGGGACAACAGGAAACACCTGCAATGGCTGAAAATTATAATTACATGCCACAATCTGCTAGGGAACTACACAGAAAAAACACAAATTAGACAAAAGACAAACGTAAACAACGATAGGAACTCGGGACAGCCGGACTTGGTACCGGCACTAGCAAAAGCCAGTAGGGTTAAACCGGTTTATGGGTACCCAAACGTCCCCTTTATCTGTCCCGTTTCCCTACATGCAAAACACAGAAATTACATACAAAATGATTACATGTTTAACAGTTTAAAAGTTCTATTGCAATGCAAGTGACAAGAGCCAAATGTGGTTACTATAATATTTCGCGTAAAACTAGATTCCTAAAGTATCTACATTTGCTAAGTTATAAATAGTTGGAAATGTCTAGTGTCAAGTGTACGATCAGATTCAAGTGTTTGAATTTAAAACTGAAGTATGACCCCATTTAAAAAGAAAAGGTAATAAAAATTACGATAAAAATCCACACATTGAAAAAACTTCTTTATCAGTGTGTTGCGTACCTAAATCCCTATCGTATGACTTGCAGAATTTGAAATTGCATTTTACTAAATGTACAACTTTCCATTTTAATGCCTTACGTATTTATTAATAGCCTTAAGACCACTAGTAGCTCTCCTCAGAAGTAGGTACTATAGACGTTTACAAAAAAGACAATGCAAAACAAGAACATATAATGCATATGTAGAACTTAAAATATTTTCGTTTTTCAAACATTGACATTGATTTAAAATACAAGAACAGAATAAACGCAACGTTAGAGCATTTACAATGAATTCAAACAATAATTAACATAGTTGAATTATGTACAGTTTCGTCTTCTCTACCACAATTTTTACAGTTATTACTAACAAATACGTCATAATTAACATTTGGACACGAAATTGTCTCTAACTTTAATAATTACTAGTACCTTCTTATCAAACACGAGGGCAATGAGGAAAGAAAGCAGACGTGCTCCTTGGACCATAAAATTAAGGTTGCAGGCATAACTTATATGGAAAACTGTCATGTACTACTCAAATCCAACCCATATAAAAATATCCCTGATCTACCACTTATAGATACTGAGAAATGTAACATGCTCACAAGACCGTGAAATTGAAGTCAAGGACAAAAGTATCCTAGCAGTCTGACATGTCCTTCTCAAGACCAAGTCTTAGCAGTACCAAGTTTATGACCATAACATTGTATTAATTGGCTTCTTTTAAAATCAAAATACTTATAGCTATGTCTTTACTATAATTTATGAGTTTATAAAATTCAATGCTTCCTTTAAGGTAGATAAACACTGTTGCGCTGCGCAATTCAATCGCGCATTACAGAAATAAAGAGTAGGATTCGGGGTAGGTTTGATTTTCGGGCCGGAACAGTAGTATGACGGCTTTTCCTTTGTGACGTCATAATAAAATGACAGATGTGAAACGTCATAATTTGTTTACTTTGCCGCGAATTAACTCCCTTTTCTCGCAAAGTATGTTTAATCCGGAAACTTTGTAGAATATCTCCGTTAAAAGCATGGTGACATATATATTTTTTTTATTGTAACTCATAAATTACATCGTAAACTATCTGTTCACAAAAATACAAACAAATTCTCATGGATAAAAAGTTCATTTCTATTAAGCTAAAAATCGCCTTTCCATATTTTCCCCATGCATTCTATGTAAATTTAGGTGAAAAAATGGCTAAAAATGAACAAACTTTGATCTCAATTCTAGAAAAAGCAAGCATGGTTACCCATACTTTTTATTTCAGATTTCGGTCAAGAAGGATTTGTTCTTCAATTGTGCCGACTTACAACAAAATCTCATGGATATAAATATTACTGTCTATCTACCTTAAAGATGCAATGAAACCTGTAATTAAAACAGAAACATGCCCAAATATTTGGTCCATGAAGGCCTTTTGTCTTACCTGATCCAATGCTGTAGAAAAATTATTTATATACAGCAAGTTGTACCACCAACTATCCTTACAATAGTTTTTCTCTGGTCCATCTTTAGGCCACGATGGACCACTTCCAATGTAAGGAAACAAGGACACGTATACAAATAGTACCAACATATAGGGAGGTGTTAATCTACAACAACAAAGACAGATAATCCATTCAATTTACGAGTAAATAAATATACAATAAAACAAATGTTTTTCAATCAGCGATGTTATTTATATTCTAGCATAAACTATAAAAAGGGGTCTATCTGTGAAACAATTTACTATGATAACTTCAGAACGCCTTGACAGAGATTATTTTCAAAAAGACTAACTTTTTTTAAAGAAATCCCTTTTTAATCTTACTATTCATTTCTAGTGATAAAAAATGGTGTAATAAACATGTTCTTACTAAGATAGATTTTAAACTTAAATTTTGACATTTTGTAATCTAATTGCTACTAGACTTATTTTCTTATATTTATTTAATTGTATATATGTTTTTTTTTTCAATTCGATCAGCATAGTTTCTATTTTCTCTTTTGAATTCTTGTGTTTTCATCTTGTTATGTAGATATCTGTCTAAAATAAAACATCGCGATCATAGTATTTTATTTTTCTTAATTTTTGTTGTATTTTTTTTTAATTCGTATCCTTTTATTTTATGCAAAGCGCGAGTAAAATTATTGTAAATTAAGCGCTTTGTGAAAAATTGTACAAATTATCAATAATAAAGGAACAAAGTAGTGAAACTGATAAGCTGATATTTGCATTTTTCTGCTATTTGCAGTTTGTAACAACCTCGTATTGTCTCAATAACGATTAAGCTATTTTCGTGATTTGATTTACTAGTATTTTCTTATGGTTACGTTTTTTTTGGTATAAAAAAACAGTACAAGCATTTTCTAATTATGCATGCATCACACAACATATAAAAGTAATACATGTAACATGACCCGAGTAATAGCTTACCTCCTGTCACGATGGAAATAAAACATAAACCAGTTTATCTTATGTCAATAACTTACCTCCAAAAACGATGGAAATAAAACATAAACCAGTTTAACTTTCCTTTCTGTTTTTTCATCTGTTTTAATGTCAAATATGTAAGCAGGCATCCGCTAAAAATTAATTATTGTAGTTACTTAAGAAGGACATTTACTCGTGTCTAGATACTTTATGACATCGCAAAAGTTGAGACAACGCCGTTACCTATTGTCAATGAACTTGCAGCACAATAACGTAACGTGCAAAAACTCTAAAGAAAGGTAATTTCACTTTAAAATTTTATGTTTTTTGGTTTTCCAAATATGATGAAATTCTTTTGGGACTTCACATTTCATCTCCAAATTATTTTTTATTAACAACAAATGTTTTATATTTACTCATAAATCACCAAGAAGTACAAAAAACTTGCGAACTATTACTCAACATAAAAAAAAACCTCATTTTCTAAAAAAATATACTTTAATCTGAATTTCACTTAAAGCCAATAAAAGGTTATCATCCGAATTTTCTGCAAGACAAATAAGTGATAACTTTTTCAGTTACCTTCTGCGCAGATCAGATGCCTTTATTGTGTTGGATTGTGTTTCACTGATTCTGTCGAATGTTATACGGATTTTCCTTACTGGTCTCTCCCTTTGATCGATTCGGACTTTTGTTGTTACTTTTATTTATGTACTTAACCTTAAGCAGCTTCTGAAGATATTTTCATTTAACAATTACCAGACATCTGCAATGTTGGTTACTGTTAATGAACTAAATTAATGTCCTTTTGAGGTTAAAGGTCCCCTTTTCAGTTCAATGTTAAACCTATGAGAATTTTGTGTAAAACCCCCAGCCTAAACGGCTTGTTGCTTTATTCTAGAAATTTATCTGCAAATTATAGAGATAATTGCCCATGCAAAGCTACCTTCATTTTATGCTAGTATCAACAAATTTAATGATTTTGAAGAAAAAATCTTGAAAATATTGTGATAGTTGGATGTTTTCTGGGACAAAAATGTGGTCTGTTCGAATGGTTTGCCGTTTTTTTTATATTGAATATCATAAATAACTCATTCATTTGTTCATAAAACTTGCAACGAATGGTAGCTTTGTATGCATGATAAATGAAACAGCTATATGCAAACAAAGTTTTGTGAAGAACCAACAAGCCGTTAAGACTGGGGGTTTTACATAAAATTTCCATATGTTTAACATTGGACTGAAAAAGGGGCCTTTAACCTTAAATATCAACGAAAATGGGTTTAAGAACTTAAAAAACGTGGATCAAAAAGAAAAGTTAGTAATTCAGTGCAAGTGCACTAAACTTTTGGTCACTGTTGTAACATTTGGACGCCATAGATTTTCCTAAATGTAAACTTTACTGACCCTAATGGAACTTGCATCGTATTTGTGTACCAGAGAGTATTTTGAAGTCAGTGATAATGGATCAGAATCTTAGACATTCACTTACGTAGTCATCTCAACAAATAAATACATTGTATAAATATATATTGCGGAATAAATTTCTAATACCTTTTATAAGTTTGATAACATTGACAAGACTTGATTCACGGTTCATTCGATTACGTTAACATTACAATTCAAAATAACTAAATACCGAAGTTACTATGAATTTATTTTCTGCATATGCGCATTTCGACAACTTATGTCTCTTCAGTGCAGATATAATCTAAAAGTTTGGAAGACCATAAAATCAAATATGTGAAAAAACTGATAGAGAACAAATACCCAAAATGATCTTAATTTAAAGCCAAAATAAGCTAAGGACAGAGCTTTGCGTGAGGGAGATACTCCTTAGTTTTTAACAAAATTAAAAAAAAAAATTATATTGCAAGGTTCGAAATAAAATCGGTTTTCGGGTCAGCACCGAAGTACTGACTACTGGGCTGGTGAATACCCTCGGGGACTAACAGTCCATCAGCAGAGGCAACGACCCAGTGGTTACAAATAACTTAATACCGAAGTCACTGTGAATTTATTTTCTGCATATGCGCATTCCGACAACTTATGTCTCTTCAGTGCAGATAAAATCTAAACGTTTGGAAGACCATAAAATCAAATATGTTAAAAAACTGATAGAGAACAAATACCCAAAATGATCTAAATGTAAAGACAAATACGATTATTTTGTAATTATTATATAGATAGCTGTGATTTATGGAGTTTTCTCAATTAAATAAATGTCATATTGTCACCGGTGAAAATAAAGGATTTCTAGTCACTGGATGACGTCTTAATGAAGCGACGTCACAATGTCTCTTCAATGTCGTCGTCAAGTAAACAACTGGCGTATTGAAATGAAAAAAAATAATCCGCATCTAAAATCTCGGTTTTTGAGTAGAAAATCTATATAATAAAAAGCATAACTAATCGGCCGTCATGAAAATCAATAAAAATGTCACTCGTGTCGATCAACGCAGTGGATTTAAATCGTTGCAGAACAAGTTCTGCAACTCGTTAAATCCTCCTGCGTTGTTCGGCACTCGTGACATTTTTATTGATATTCACAACGGTCAATTAGTTATACTATAACTATATACTGTAAACAAGGAAATTTTCATGGCAGTTGTTTTTTCACTATCTTAGCGTTAAGGGCTTAAGGTAGATAGACACTGTTGCGCTGCGCAATTCAATCGCGCATTAGAAAAATAAAGAGCCGGATACGGGGTAGGTTTGATTTTCGTGCCGGAAAAGTAATATGACGGCTTTTCGTTTGTGACGTCATAATTGAATGACAAATGTGAAACGTCACATTTCATTTAGTTTGCCGCTAATTAACTCCCTTTTCCCGTAAACAATGTTTGATCCGGAAACTTTGCAAAATATCTCCATGGAAAGCATGATGACATATACATTTTATTATTGTAACCAGTAAATTACATCATAAACTACCTGTTCACAAAAATACATCAAATTCTCATGGATAAAAAGTTCATTTCCATTAAGCTAAAAATTGCCTTTTCATATTTTCCCCGTGCATTTTATGTAAATTATGGTGAAAAAATGGCTAAAAATGAGCAAACTTTGATCTCAATTCTAGAAAAAGCAAGCATGGTGACCCATACTTTTTATTACATATTTCAGGTAAGTAGGATTGGTTCTTCAATTGTGCCGACTTACAACAAAATCTCATGGATATGAATATTACTGTCTAAGCGCAAAAAGTAGAATTTTCGCTTATATTTTGATGCAGTTGGAAAATTAGTAGCTCGATAGAAACGTTGAAGACGGCGCAAAATAAAAGGTAAATGAAAAAAGCAGAAAAGGGACGTCTTCAAAGAAGTAAATAAATTAGCTGATTTTTGCTTACATATAGCTGTTAGGTCCAAAAAATTTATTTCCAGCTTTTTTACACTTTATCAATATTGTTCATTCAATCTTCCAATTCTGTATGCATTGAAAAGACTAAAAGTTTCCAAAATGATTTATAAATTTAGTGCAATAGGCGTTTTGCATTTGCGCCAATCTGCATTTCAGTTGTGCTTATTTTTCCATCATTTGCCCATTTTGTTTCTTTCCTTCGAGTCGATTTTTTGTATGGGTAAATTTATGTTAAATGTGTTACTCTGAAATGAAAAATCAACATCTTATATCAATATTTGGCTTACGCTGCCTACCATGGGGGTGGAAGTTTGTCGAGCAGCATACATAATACAAAGTCACTGACTGATTGAAATATGGAAAAGGTTTCCACGCATTGACTTAATTGTGTTTTTCTCCTCTATAAATGTACATGTATTTGTCAAGAACAAAATTCTCCCTTTCCTCCTATTACAATGTATTTGCGTTCTGCACCAATCCTTTAAAACCGTAGTACGCAAAAAACGGGAGAAGAAAGTTCATATTTTAAAATGAATTTTTGCTTACATATGCTACTTAAATGAAAGAAATGACACAAACGAAAAATAAAATTATAAAATCGGCGAAAAATGTTTAACACCTATTTCAGTTTCGTGATTATGCAATTTTATAAAATGATACTGATAGCATACCTCAAGGTGAAGAAAGTATCAACAGAAACTTCAGCATTCATTATTGCCATGAACGAGCGTCTTTGGAATAACTCGGGAAAAAATGTTCCAGCATTACCTACAACGTTACGAAGTTAAATCTATTTTTATTCTCGGGATAAACTATAGCCAATTAAACTTAAGGTAGATAGACACTGTTGCGCTGCGCAGTGTAATCGCGCATTAGAAAAATACAAACTCAAATACGGGTTTGGTATGATTTCATTGCCGGAACAGTCCATTGACAGGTTTTCATTTGTGACGTCATAATTGATTGACTAATATGAAATGTCATATTTAGACCATTTTGACGCGATTTAAATCCCTTTTCCCGTAAATAATGTTTATTAGGGAAACTTTGTAAAATGCCTCCGTTAAAAGCGTGGTGACATATACATTTTTTCGTTGCAACCAAGAGATTATATCATAAACTATCTATTTACAAAAACATATAAAATTCTCATGGAAAAAAGGTTCATTTTTATTAAGCTGAAAATTGCCTTTCCATATTTTCCCCGTGCATTCTATGTAAAAACAGACGAAAAATGGCTAAAAGTGAGCAAAGTTTGACATCAGTAATAGAATAATCAAGCATGGTGACCCATATATTTTATTACATATTTCAAGTTAGTAATACTAATTCTTCAGTTCAGCCCACTTTTAACAAAATCTCATGGAGATGAACATTACTGTCTATCAACCTTAAATTTTATAATGTAATGTATATGTATATATGTATATATGATTTAATCTACGGCAACATTACCTATAAAATAAACAGGTTTAGATGTATGCTCTATATAAATTTCAGTTATGGTGTACTTGTTCTTGAGAGAATCTTTCATATGGATACGCTATCACACTTTCACATTTTGGCCTTTTTTTACTTTTTCTAATCTAAAATTGTTATTCTGACCACCTGTTTATTGTGCCCGCATCTCATGATTTTATTATGCCAAGTTTTCTTACAATTGGCTCGATGAGTGCCCTGTGATTGTTTAAATGGTGTTATCGTCCTCTATCGTCTTTTTGTCTGGCAATGGACGACAGCGATTGTAAGAACACTTTGCCATTTAAGTTTATGTTTGTTGACGATCCCGAATCCATGGATCATTAGGTAAAAAAGCATGAATGTAACGTTGCTCGACAATTAGCAATGAATTCCGCTCAAATTGGTGCTAGGGGCCGTCTTGAACTTGCTATGAGGTGTGAGTAATGCTCATTGTTGAAGGCCTCATGGTAACTTCAAGATGAAGAATAACAATAAAAGCGTTGTTCCATTCCTTATTATAACCATGTATTTGTAGAGACTTTGTCTCATTTGCATTTACTCCATATCCATTCATTTTTAATTTTAACTTAATTAACTATAGTGTCATAATGTAAATGCAACTAGAGCCTCAGAGACTGAGCCTATATTGCTCACATGACAAAATGCTCAACAAACGATCGTGAAAAATAACATACTACCAAAGTAACCGCAAATTTAGTTTCTGAATATGGCCATTTCGAAAACTTTAAAAAATTAAGTTTTCGATTTAGTCCCGAAGTACTGACTTTTGAGCTGGTGGATACCCTTTGGACTAACACTCCACCCGCAGAAACATCGGTCCAGTGGTAATAAATAACATAATACCGAAAATGCGCATACGGAGAAACTAAATTCACAATAACTTCGGTACTTTGTTATTTATATCATACCGAAGTTACTGCAAATTTAGTATCTGCATATGGCCATTTGAAGAACTGGTAACTACAAAAACAGAAGTTTAAAGACATGACCAAAACTAGACAGAGAAAACAGCCACTCCAGTCAGATATAATACGCAGAAACAGTATAGCAAATTCACTATCGGTGTATTGTTATAATGTCAATATAAGGTTCAGCCATAGAACTAGCTACAACTTAAAGTGACTTAACTATCGATAATTTCACCTTATTCTAAAAATTTGTTTCTATAATAGTACATTTAATCTCAGTGTAATTTTTTACATGTTTGCACAAAAGAAACAGAAGTTTGTTTGTTTACAAAACATTGAGAAGCAAACGGAAAATATTTATTTGAAGAATTATGTTTTATTATCATGATCAAATATTTGAAATACTAAGTAAGAGTTTCTAACAATATGATTCGGAATAAAGCTTACCTAATACGACCACCCCGACGACATATGTATGTCCAAGTATAACCCAAGTCATACTGATGAATCTTATTCCGTTCACAGACGTCAGGGTACCTGCTCCTTGTTTGGCACTCAATATTTTAGCTCCATTTGTGTATACGGAAAATGCCAGAAGTAGCCGACCACAAAAACCTTCAGAAAAATTAATTAAAATATTGTCATAAAATCAAGAAAATTCTTTCATGTACATTCTAGCCAATTATGTAAACATCTATTTCAATATCGAACTATGTATTTTTACTATGACAATAAAAAAGTTTCTCAGTTTTTCTATGACGGAAAGGGGTATTTTTTCCTTTGGGTTTCATATGTTATTAATTATTTTTGCTCTTATGATAGAGGAACATGGTCATGTTTTTGCAAGAGATACTGTGAGAACAGTATCTGTTCAGAGCATTGACTATTATCCTTTCCTACCGCTTTAAATCTAGATAGGTGTATTATGATATATCAAAGTAAGAGTGATGTGTTGAAGTGGTGCTTTTATTGGAAAGAAATACATGCCATATTACAACTATTGTTTTTGTTTTTATTCATATTGATCACCTTCCTTCTAATTTTATAGAAAAAAGAAGGGAAACGGGTAATGTGTCAAAGAGACAACGACCCTAAGGGGAGAAATAACAACTCAAAGCCACCATAAGATCTTCAATGAACGGTGAGGAAACACCACACCCAACGGCAGGTCGGAGTCGGCCCCTGAATAAAGAGTAATCAAGTTCAGCAAAATAAACATCATGCTAGACTCCTACAGACATAAAGTAAACTAACTAGAAAAAAGACAAGACACACAAAGGCTTAATAAATTTCCTGACTTAGGACAGGCGCAAACCTGCTGCGGCGGGGTTAAACTAGTTTTATTGGGCCGAAACCTTCCCCCTACAGCCAATGTGATAAATCAAAAAACAATCGTAACAACAGTAAAATTCAGTTGGCAACAGGACTGAGTCAACTGTGAAAAACGGAACTGAAAGAACTAAATATACGGACATAAACATGAAATCAAAAGAGAAGTTATGTACCCCCAGTATACAGCTTCCACCAAGATCCCTTCCTGTGAGGAGTTTAGGATAATGATTTTATGCATATACCGGAATACATAACCCGTGTCCATGCAATACAGATTTTAGAAATTTAGAATGCGTTTAGTTAAAATGCAAAGACCCTATCAAAAAATCAATGTTAATACCAAAGAAGGCCATACGTAATGACTTGACGACAATGCCGTAATTATAACCCTTATGAATTAGACGATTTAAAGGTTTTATAAGTTTGTTGGGCGAGTTTAAGTATTTTTTACTCTTATGTAAAACATTACCGTAAAATAAGGGATGTGATGCTTTAAATATACTTCCTTGCTGTAATGTATGCTTTAAATATACTTCCTTGATGGAATGAATCTACTATTCTCTAATTTCTATCCAGTTTTCCCCCGAACGGTGTGGAAATATTTGTTCTCTTCTCTAGAGAGGAGAACAAGTTTCTTAAAATTTCCCGCCTTTCAGAATACTATCCTCGATGTTTTTCGCCCAGTCATTAGAGCAACAGTTTCCACAACTTATAAGAAGCAGGATATGCTTACTCTACCGGTACACCTGATCTCACCCATGGTTTTTGTTGGGTCTGTGTTGTTCATCTGTATGTGTGTTTTTTCTTTTTTGTCTTGTACTTAAGTGGTGTCCTTGTTTCGTAGTGTTTCCGATGTTGCCTTTGTCCATGGATTGTTCGTTCTTTGACTGACGGTTCGGTTCTCACTTACTTTAAACAAGTTAATAATGAAATTTCTCTCATATCGTTAAATAAATGGTCAAATATTTAAAAGGTCGGCAAGCCTCGCTTTCAAACATTTACTCGATGTGAGAAATTTCAAAATCCACTAGTTCTCGTTCTGGAAACTATATTTCATTTCACCTGGTTTATAGTGCCCTTTGTTATCAGTCTGCTCCTCAACAGTTGGTATTTCTGTTTCCCCGCCGATTCGGCATTTGAAGTCAGAATTGATGTTTCCGTTTTGTGCTATCATGTCGCTTTCTACAAACCCACCATTCTCCAAGCCTTTGCCAGCAATTTTCTTCTCTCTATTTTGATCAACTTCATCTTCATTCTTTGGTCTTGATATCAACATTTGAACTATCAGGATATCGTAAGCTGTTGCTATGACCATTAATGCAATAAACACAGACACAACAGATCTATAAATAATTAAGAATAAGAAAATTTAAATTTAAAACTTTTTAGTGCAATAAATTTGAATTATGTATTTGTTTTCATTACATTCAAAGTGTTAGTATGAGTGATGGAAGGAAATGGAGTATATGCACATGAGACAAAGTCTCTACAAATACCTGGTAAAACAAAGAAATTGAACAACGCTTTTATTGTTGTTCTTTATCTTGAAATCACCATGGGGCTTTCAACATTGAGCTTTTCTCCCAGCTCATAGTAAGTTCAAGACACCCCCTAGCACCGATGTGAGCGGAATTCATTGCTAATCAACGCTACATCCATGCTTTTCATTATCCATGAATGCGGGGTTGTCAACAAATGTTAAAATTACTGGCAAAGTTTTCTGACAATCACTGTCATCTGTTGCCCGATAAAAAGAATAAGAGAAGACCATCACAACACATAAACAACCACAGGGTACTCATCGAGTCAAAAGTAAGAAAGCTTGGCATAATGAAATCACGAGATGTGGGCAAAATGAACAGTTGTCGGAAATCAATTTGATATTACAAAAAAATGCCAATATTTTGAAAGTATGATAGTTCATCCATATGAGATACTCTCCTAATGATATGTCAAGTTTAAACCGGTTTTGACACGTTAGATAAATTTTCTTTATTTAACATAGTTACGTTGAATAAAGCCCAGTGCTATTTCCCTCCAAATCTTTTCGGAATACAATTCACGGTGTTTATCATTTATCATTAGAGAAAAAGATTACACCACTTTATCCCGATTATTACCATATTTTATCCACTCTCGATAGTTAAATTTGAAAATTTTAAAATGCTCGGTAAGCCTCGCAATTTAAGTTTTAAAATTTAACTATCTCGAGTGGATAAAATATGGTAATGAACGGGATCTTGTGGTAAAATCTATATATACATGATGTACCATTAGACAAGATTATGTCATAACAAAGTGAAGAACCAATGAAAATGCAGTTTAATGTTTTAAATCCAAAATAACGGTTGGTGTATTTCAAGCGTAATCAAGATAAATACTCACAGAGCAGCTATAGCTTTGGTATCATATAATTGTAAGGTCTCCTTGCAGGCTACAGACATCACATACACGGAATAGTTAGAAACTCTTTGAAGTACTGCAATTGAATAAATCTTATAACAATAGTTCTTTTGCAAGTAATGTAAATAGGGTCTGTAAGTCTCGTCGTGTGACTCACGAGAATCTATGATAAACAGACAATTCGAAAATGTTTCCCGCCAAAACATGAGGATTATGACGTTCAACTTTTTGTTTGAAACGTCATATTGTAACTCCAAGGTACAACTTTTGATCCCGGAAGTTCAAAAATTGTACGAGGCTTACAGGACCTATTGTCAGAATTCAAAATTCTGTAAATAAAGACATCAAAGTGAACAAGTAGAATAATTAGCAACCACTTGATTTTCGGGATATAAATTGGAGTGAGGGGAAGACTTCAAAACAAATAGTTTATAAAAATTTTGTTTCAGCAGGGACAGAAAATAAACATGAAGCATATATTAGACAGGGTGCTGTAGACCGCTCAAAAAATTAGATTAAATTAAAAAAAAATATTTATTTTCCCCTACCAAAAAGAAAGGCTTTGCTATCTTTCGAAAACTTTTTTTAAACCAGTTCGCCGTCAACTTACTATACCCCTTTATACATGTATCTACACTGTCACTGTCAAAAATGTTCACAAAACAACGGCAGTAGAATACCGAAGGAACAAGGGAAGCGAAGACCACAAAAATCGAAATCCAAAGACATGGCAATTAAAGGCGGCCACAGAGAAAAACAAAGACAAACAAGGACGTTAGACAAGGACGTTAGAAAATGATACCTAATGAATCCCTGAATAGAATTAGGTTTGCTCTCATTTTGTCCTTTACACATGTTTTTCAGACTCCCTTCAAAAACTCCTATGTATTTTTTTAATGTAAGACCACCATAAAGAGATAAAATAGTTTCTTATAATTTTGTTTTCAGGTGTGACACTCTTCATGTCAAGAATTTCAAGAATTTTATATTAATTCTTAAAAATGTTAGGACACTGTCAATAGATTTTTAGTAACAAATATTGATAGGTCAAGATGCTCATTTTCGACTTGCAAGCGTCTGAAATTTTCACAGGGACCCGAACCCCCTAGATTTTCAAATGGCACTGCATTGAAAGTTTGTTCCTTCACATAACCATAAATGAATATTAAGAATTTCATAATTTTTGTTTGAAGTCTTCTTTGGATGTATTAAATCAAATTTTGAAGAAAGAAATTTTCAAAAAGTGCTAAATATTCTAATACGTTATAAGGGATAAAATCAGAGAAGTTCGCAAATCTGACACACAAAATCAAAAACTTAACCAGCGCCCACTAGCAGATAGGTTAAGATCTTGTTTGGCCATTTTGATCTTATCACGATCTTAACAAACTTAACACAATTTTGTTAAGACTATGTAAGATATTTAGTCATAAAGACTAAATTGATAAATTGCTTTCAAGGACGATCAAGACTTGTTCAGTTTATCTAGATCAAGCAAGATAAATTCGTTCAAGGACAACCAAGATGTGTTAAGTTTGTCCAGATCAAACAAGATAAAATTGGAATCTTGTTTGATCTGAACAAACTTAATTCGTCTTGATCGCTCCTGAACGCAAATATGTAGTGGAACTTGTTTATTCTGAAACTATCTTAACACGTCTTGATCGTCCTTGAAATTAATTATCTTGAAAACCAACTTAAAATCTTACACTTTCTTAACAAAATTGTGTTAAGCCTGTCAAGATCGTGATAAGATTGGTATGGCCAAACAAGATCAAAACATATCTGCTAGTGGCCGCACATTAAATGATCAAATTAAGTAGAATTGATTGAATGTTAAACTTAAGGTAGATAGTCTTTATTGAAAGAAGATGCCTTGATGAAATTTCAACCAAATTAAATCGATGAATTTCAATCCAAATCCAAATGCAATACACTTTTTATATCGCAATATTATGATTGTCCTGAGTCATTACTGTCTGTACATTTGTGCCGTCTTTATTGTTGGTATATTATTACCTGAATTAAGCAGATTCTGTATATCTACATTGCTACATGTATCAGGCAGGCACATATCTGTAGTAATCCCAATAGGTAAAAATGTAATCTGGGAAAAGAATAAAATGGAACATGAATAGAATAGCTCATAACTTTGGATAGATTTTCAAGTTATTTGATGTTAAAAAATGGATAACAGGAAACACCCACAATGGCTAAAAATTATAATCACATGCAACAATTTGCAAGGGAACTACACAAGAAAAATACGTACAAGACAAAAGACAAACGTAGACAACGATAGGAACTCGGGACAGCCGGATTTGGTACCGGCACTAGCAAAAGCCAGCGGCAGGGTTAAACCGGTTTATGGGTACCCATATGTTTGTTGACGAACCCGCATACATAAGTAAAAACAAACATGAATGTGGAGTCGTTCGACAATTACCAATGATTTCCGCTCAAACTGGTGCTAGGCATCGTATTGAACTTACTATGAGGTTTGCTTCTAGCTCATTGAAGGCCTCACAGTGACTGTAAGATGAAACACAACAATGAAATCGATGTTCATGTGATCGGTTTTGACACGTTTTTGTCATTGTTCATTTACAAAAGACGAGTAATGGCTTTCAGTGAGTAAGTTTATTTCTCTGTAATGAATGTGATATGCATAAGAGGTTTTATCGAAACAATTTCAAACTTCTGTTTTCTACCATTACTTTTACTATATCGAACATTAGCATATTTTTTTTATCCACTTACAGGATTTATTTGTGGTGGGTTTCCCATTGGAATCACGGCTTTACAATATTTTCCTTGAAATTTATAGGCCGGTTTTGCTATGTTACTGACTGCTTTCACATCCTTACACTCGTTGTAATCTCCTTCCCATTGCAGACTTCCAGTCATCAGACCAGAAGGAGGTTTTCCAGCAGCATCGATCACTAAAAGAAAAAAATTGATTGACTGATAAATGGAGGTTCACGTCACTTTCTACAATATCAGCAATATCGTATCGAACAGTCTTGAGGAAACCGGAAGATACAACCAGCCTATTCACAATTGCAAGTCGAATTCAACTTTTTGTTGTTTTATACCAAGCGTAGCATAAATGAACAGAAATATAAGGCTACAGTGTTTGGGCTGGAACACTGCTGGAAATTTCCGAAAGGAGGTAAGTAATATTTTGTTTTTTTTTTTTGTTTTTTTTTAATGTAAAAGGGCTGACCGTAGCACATTTTGAATGAAGCGCGCTAGCTCCTCATGTGAAAAATGTGCTACGGTCCACGCTTTTACACTACAATAAAACTGCACAATATTGCATTCAATACTAATAATTATATTCCGTAAATGGAATGAAATTGTTCACGCAAGGTTACTTAATGAAAATCATGGATAATACACCATTTTCTTGTCTAGATAACTCCGCCGTCTTTGTTTACTTTTGTCGTTGTCAAGGAGTCACGTGCTGATGTAGTTTTCCTGACTCCTGACTCGGGAAATGATCGAAAGTATTCGATACCAATCGAACACGAATCAGAACGAATGTAATTACATGAACATACATGTATAGCTAATTGGCATATTCTGAGTGTGCATTGAAAAAGGAAGAATTAAACAATAAATATAGATAGGTGCTGATGTGGATGGGAACATTAACTTCTCTGTTTGTTATATGACAAATCTCTATCTAGTTTTAAACATATGTCGGTTTATTAATTTCCAAATGTTTCCATTTGATCTGCACTGAGATATAAGAGATATAATTTGTCAAAATGCGCATATGCAGAAACTACATTCACAGTAATTTCGCTATTTTGTTATGATTAACACAGACCATGATTTTGATTTTAATGAAGGAATATTACAGATAAAAACGACTAAATACCCTTTTGCCAGAATGTAACGACTGATGAATAAATGAAATTGGGCAAAAAAAAAAAGCGACAGTGTCCAAAAATAGATAAAACACCTTATTATGGGAATCATTGAATTCTATTATTTTAACTTCAACACACTGCGTTTGTGACAGCATTTAATCCTCTTAAACTGTGTTTACAGTTTGCAGTTTGTTTGTTTGTTTGTTTGTTTGTTTGTTTTTTTTGGTGGTTTTTTGGAGGGGGTTTTTTGTTTGTTTTTTGTTTGTTTTTGTTTTGTTTTGTTTTGTTTTGTTTTGTTTTTTTGTTTAGTTTTGTTTTGTTTTTTTGTTGTTTTTTTTTGTTTTGTGATGTCTTTTGTTTTTTTTTTTTTGTTGTTGTTTTTTGTTTTGTTTTTGTTTTGTTTTGTTTCTTTTTGTTTTTTGTTTNGGGGGGGGGTACTTTATTAATTGATCGATTTCAATGCATTTCTATACTCCTAGATAATGGAGTAAATTCACTTGAGAAAAATGTCTCTACAAATACATGGTAGAACCTAGTAACTGAACAAAGCTTTTATTTTTGTTCTTCATCCAAAATACATGAATACAACACTTACCTGTATTCTGCTGGTGATAATTTTGGACGAGAGTGCAAAAATTTGTTTCATAGCACTAAAAATTTATTTTGAATGGCCGATAAATAAAATTTTATTCATATCACCTGAAGTCATTTTATAAGGTATGTATGATAAAAACTCATTGGACCAGTGAATACTGTTGAAACAGAAACTTAGATTGGCAAGCGGCGCCAAAAATATATTTGATCATTTATTTCTCCGAAACATGACCATTGAAGAAAAAAAATAGAATGTTTTCAATAGTTATTTAGGAATGGACCAACAAAAATTTCGATTGATGAGATGCTTTAATTTCTAAATCAAATTCTAATATGACGTCCTTTAATCGCCTTGTGCCCATAAACGTACGTGGTAAAATCCGCATATATTGTCATGACAAGCGACGGTACTTCTGATAACGTCATAGACCGTTTGACGACAGTTTTTGCAGCGTCATAGAAGAAATGACATACTTTACGGGGTGAAATGTCTGTTTCGCCTATGAATACAAAGATGACTTCATCTCTTCTGTACCCTTTAAATGTCATACTAGAATCGAAATAATTCACGGGAGCGTGAATATATGTTGATTTTACCACGAGTTTGCCATTACCTTTCGCACACGCTCGGGGTAAAATATTTGGCAGAAAGGGCAAACCCCTGGTAAAATCGCCATAAATTCACTCTCCCGTGAATTATTTCTTAACCATTTGCAATTAAACGCTTAGTTGATTTAACAGAGTTTTGATATCCTAAATGCTATAAAACTGATTTACTGTATATGATCATAAACAACCATTTTTTTGTAAATTTTCCAGATAAACACAGTTGTGGCATATATCAATATCAACCCTTGCAATAAATAAACATTAAATAAATCATTTCACATGACTTTCAATAATATTTTGCTATGTTTCAGATATTGTCCTATTAGAAACAACAATCGGAGAAAAAATGCCTTTTCCTTTGACTTACAGCTCTTAAGGTTATTAGGTAATGATTTGTTGGATACACTTCCATTATTGACTTGTAATATACATACATTCTACTTACTTTTTAAAGCCCATGACTCTCTAGCAAATAATCCTGCAATAATAGCTTTTGTATGATTGAGACACATTGGAGAAACAAAATACGGAGGTGGTTTATTTTCTTTTATGTTGTCCGTTTCTGTTGTCATCGGTTTACCTACATCGGCATCAATTTCTGTGGTTTTTGAAATTTCATTTGATACATCGAAAATCTCAGAATCTTCAAATATGTCGTCAGCATCTAAGTTCGGCAGTAAATTTTCCATATTAACAAGGGTGCCCAACTTATCAAAATTATCACTGTCATAATTGAGTAATTGATTAGAATTTAAAAATACCCTCGAATGAATTTGTTGTAGATTGAAACGAAGCTGTTGGTATGAAAATCCCTCTTCTTTTGAAAATACAAACAAAAACAAACAAAATTCACAGATCACAGAAACAATTCCCTTTCTTATATACATGATCCTGAATCTAGAATACAGAGACTCTCTGAGTTATAGGAAGGAGAACAAAGATTTTAACTTGATATAAAACGTTATATTTTATCTTGATAATAATTTACATCTAACCTTTTTATAGCTTTTTGTGTACAAATATGGTAATGATGAAAAGTAGGACGCTCTCTGACTGGTGATATAAGAATTAAGCCTGACAAAACCATTTTATGTAAACATACATGAATGTTAGTTAGTTTCTTGCAATAGTAAATACCTAATATGGTTAAGTATGAGTGCAGGAGAACTGGCGTATTTTGAATGATTGTTCTTTAACGTAGATATGTCATAGGATAATTTATATTTATATAAGAAAGATAACAGGAAACGCCTACAATGGCCGTGCACCACAATCACATGCCAAAATCCACCAGGGAACCGAACGAGAAAAACAATAAAATGAAAAAAGACAAACATGGACAACGATAGGAACTCGGGATAGCCGGACTTGGTACCGGCACTAGCAAGAGCTAGCGGTAGGGTTAAACCGGTTAAACCTCCCCTTTCTCTATCCCGTTTCCTTATAGTATAATAAAACATACAAATAAGACCCAATACAGGTAGACTACTAACTCCAAGACCACAATCTTGAAAAGGAAAGAAAAAGACAAAACGTAATTTAGAAAGATGGGTCGAGGAGTGCTAAACTGCATATATAGCTGATTATAGCTTTTTATTTAGATGTTTGGACTATTTGTTCTATAGGGTCTGTAAGTCTCGTTCAATTTTGGGACTTCCGGGTACATCATTTGTACCCGGAGGTTCAATTTTCAACAGAAAAATATGACGTTTCAAGCAAAAATGTGGACGTCATAATCCCACAACGTCATAGTTTGGCGGGAAACGTTTTTAAATTTGAATTTTATCGTCATTTCTCGGTGTCACATGACGAGACTTACAGACCCTATATCAGTTTCACAAATTTTGGTTTATGCTCTTCCGAATGTTATGATTTTTATCTCCAATGAAGTGATAAACGTTGTCGAAGTGGTAATATGCAGAAACAAAATTCACATTAAACTTAAGTATTTTGATGTTTATACACCATATAGCACGTTGATCAGGACAAATAAAACGGCGGGCCTGGATAGTTTTATCTAACCCGGAAAAGAAAGTTGCAATTTGCTAGGACAGGTGAAAATCGGACCTTCTGACACAATGGATTCAACATCATCGAAACAGAACGTATGGCAATGGGTTGTTAATTTGTAGATCAACATTTCATTTGTGTACCATGTCCACTTTTACAGCATGCGGACAACTCGAGTTGTAGGTGATGAGCACAGCAAAAAAAAAATGATTGATATAACATGTTCTCTTTCGGTGTCAGAGTCGGTCTGAGGGGTAAGGGATATATCGTTCTCATTTCCTTATCCAGGGGTTCCCTGGTGAAGACAAAATATGGAATTCTCACAACTTGTCTGATTTAATACATTCTGTCTTTTTGTCAGTTAATGTATCTGCCATGACAAAAAAAAAAAAATTAAAAAAAAACACCAAAAAAAAAAAAAAAACAGAAAACAAAACAAAAAAACTGGCTTCTGGCTTTATTAATCATCAATATTTACTCTTCTGTAAAATAATCTTGGCTGATGTGACTTTGATAAAAAAATAGCTGGGGAAATATCGAAAAGGGTAATAAATCTGATCAAATATAGCTGGGGGAATGCCGAAAAGAGTAATAAATCTAACTAAAATGCAAAGCAATTGCAACCATTGCATCCCCCTAAAAAAATTAGGAATAATAGAACAGGTACAAGTACAAAATGAACTCGAAGAGTAGGTTTAGGTGCTCCTGGAAAGTGATTGTCCTCTGTGACATCTGCGTAAACAGCTGTGACATCTAAATTTTCAAACCTGTATAATGAATATATTGGGTAAATGTTGCATGTAGTTCCTGTAATTTTAACTTTCGGTACATAAATTCTATCTGGAAGTTGCATTTTTTTACAAAAATATATGACAAATAACTAAATACCGAAGTTACACTTCATACAAAAACTTGAACGTTATAACGCTTTCATTTCGGGTTGTGGTCTTCATTTTAAACACGTGATTGCCACGTCAAGAAAAATACCCATTCGTTCTAGGAATCAGATTCTAATTTTATTCAAAGTACAAAGGTTATAAATTTTTCTTTCTCTTTTCCACCGTTATTTTCAAAAAAAAACTCTCGCTAAGATGAAATTGTTTATACCCTACAGTTAACTCAGTAGAAGTTCATGTTTGGTGTGAGTTTAGTGTTAGATATTCGCATACTGGTTTCGATAAAATGTAAAGAGCATATAAGAAATCACCAGTGTAACCTTTCATCAGAACCAAAGTTCAGTGTTCATTGTCCGTCGAAATTTGTGCAGGATAAGTTTTTTTTCACAGATTAGCTGAGTTGCCTAACTGGTAAAGTAAGTAGTATGCTAAAATTGTCTTTTTAGATTATTTGTTGCAAGTGATGAATAATGTACACGTACACGTATAACTGTTAGAATGGACAAACATATTTTCGTCTTTAAAACAACAGACGCATTAAATATTTTCTTAATTTTTTATAGCAAAATACAGCAATATAAGTTAAATTGAGTTTCACAGATAATTATGTCGACAACTCATGTCCACTCGATGTAGATATATAGTTTCCATAACGAGAACTAGTTGATTATGAAATTTCTCACATCGAGTCAAATAAATTTTGCAAATGTTTGAAAGCGAGACTTGCCGAGCTTTTAAACATTTGAAAATTTATTTATCGAGATGTGAAAAATTTCATAATTAACGTGTTTAAGTTGTGGAAACTGTTTCTCTTATGGTGTGAAACCACCAATTCATTTCTTTAACATTTTCAACTAAAATTTG
>MJUU01027261.1:24386-43491 GCA_002080025.1 Modiolus philippinarum
AACTAGAAAAACTGTGAGCAAAGCTCACTGATATATACCCCCCACTCCACCATTTGATAATCAATCAAATCAAATTCTAAATTAGAAGATGCAAATCTACATTATGTAACAAAGACCATGTTAAAGTTTCATGAAAAACTATTCAGTGGTTCAAGAGGAGTAGTGGATAAGAGATGGGTACCCACTTGTAATGTACTGTCAAAGTCCATGTTTGACTATTGGAAACCCCAAAAATCAATTAAATCAAATTCTGAAATAGGAGGTGTACATCCATATTCTTTTACAAAGACTGTGTTAGTTTCATGAAAATCTGTTCAGTGGTTCAGGAGGAGTAGCGGATAAGAGATGGGTACCCCTATGTGTACATGTAATGTAATGGCAAAGTCCATGTTTGGCTATGGGAAACCCCAAAAATCAATCAAATCAAATTCTGAAATAGNGGGGGGGGGATATTTTACCTTCGCACAGCATATGTATGCAAAATATTAATCATCGTAACATTTTCATATCAATGTTATTTCTTCCAACTTGTTGATTTATTCTTCTGCACTGTTGTTGCTTTCTTTAATGCAAGAAAGTCTTTAAAAGCACGTTTTTGGTATGAAAATGGGACTTTTTTTCTTGTGTTGTTGGAATATGAAAAAGGGTAGTGACGTTTCTGGGGAATTGAGTTGAGCCTTCAGCAACAATAGATATCTTTGCGCACAAAGATACCCAAAAATCAATCAAATCAAATTCTGAAATAGGAGGTGCACATCTACATTATGTCACAAAGACTGGGTTAAAGTTTCATAAAAATCTATTCAGTGGTTCAGGAGGAGTAGCGGATAAGAGATGGGTACCCCCATGTGTAACGGACGGATGGACACCCCCATCACTATATACCCCCCACTTTTCAAGCGGGGGGTATAAAAATTCTCAAACTGTAATAAAGTTCATCACCTAACACAACAGTTGCTACGGTGAGTATCAATTGATCAATTTTTTAACCAATTCTACAGTTTTTCAACAGCAATTTAGTTGTCAAACTGTAGAATTTGTAGCCAAATGGCCAATAAAATTGGTCTACAGTTACTCTTGAAGGACTATAACACTGGTACATACCACTCTTCTACTGTTAACGTCATCTAAATCCCAGGTTGTACCAAAATCTGGAACTTTGTCAAATATAATTCCTCCATCCAACAGGTTTTCATACCTTGATAGCATATTCTACAAAACAAATACAACATGATTACTTCAATTATCTCTTCCACAATTAAGCATATAGCACACCTCAGTTATTTTCAGAAAACATTGCAAATTGTAGGAAAAAAATGCTGCATTTGGTATAGGCAAAGTAGAAACATAGAAAGCAGTAACAGCCTGCTAAGCTCTTCTCGTTGTGCAGCATTGTCACATGTTAAGCATGTCAGTAAGTAAACAGAAATGGACAATATCTGTTTATTTAACAGATTCATCATACATAAAACAGAGGTCACAGACTGCATCCAAAGCATTCACTGCTGCTGTCATTACAAAGTGCTTCATACATACCAATATGGTTGATGTAGGTCATGTCAGCATGCAGAAACGGTCTTTTACCATTCCACCTTAATAAGTCGCTCATGTGTGAAATGTAGGTCACAGTGTGCATCCATTCGAAGCATGGTTGTTATTGTCATCTCAAAATGCATCATATATACCAATATGGTTGATGTGGGACATGTCAGTAGGCAGGTATAGACTTTAATCATTCAACCTAATCAAGTCGCTCATGCGTAATATATATGTCACAGTCAGCATCCAAAGCATGCATTGTAGTTGTCATCCCAAAATGCATCATAAATACCAATATGGTTGATTCGGGACATGTCAGTAAGTCGGAATGGACTTTAACCATTCTACCTAACCATGTAGCTCATGCATAAAATATAGGTCGAAGCCAGCATCCGAAGCATGCATTGTTGTTGTCATCCCAAAATGCATCATACATACCAATATGATTGTTGTGGGACATGTCAGTAAGCAGAAACAGACTTTTACCATTCTACCTAACCAAGTGGCCCATGGGTAAAATGTAGGTCACAGACAGCATCTGAAGCATGCATTGTAGTTGTCATATCCCAAAATGCAACATACATACCAATATGGTTGATGTGGGCCATGTCAGTAAGCACAAATGGACTTCAAACATTCTACCTAACCAAGTTGCTCAAGTGTAAAATATAAGTCACAGTCAGCATTGGAAGCATGCAGTGTTGTCATCCAAAAATGCATTATACATATACCAATATGGTTGATGTGGGAATGTCAGGATTTTGACCATTCTACCAAACCAGTCACTCATGCGTAAAATGTAGTCACAGACAGCATCTGAAGCATGCATTGCACTTGCACTTGTCATCCCAAAAATACATCATACATACCAATATGTTTGATGTGGGGCATGTCAGTAAGCAGGAATGAACTTAAACAATTCTTCCTCCCTGGATGCTGATGCAGACGCGGACGCTAGGGGTATCACATAAGCCCCCCTCACTTCGTGAGATGAGCTAAAAAATGCCTTTATTACTACATTTGAACTTTGATGGCTCCAACTGCAATACTGGGATACCTCCAACCTCTTTTTTTTTTGTCCATTTGTTCAAGTTTAAACCAAGTTAAAATAGACATTGATATCTCGAACACCCCTGTAGTTTGAACTGTATTCATTGGTTCCAAGCTGGGTGTTTCAGCAATCAAAGTTCAACTGTATTAATTTTAATTCCACAAGAGGCTCTCAAGACCCTGTATCGCTCACCTTGACCCTGGCTAACATCGATAGTCTTTGTTAAAGGATCTAAATTAAACTTTGGTTCCACTTTGCCTAGTGTTCTCAGAGGGCAAGACTTGAATGTAAGTCAGGAAAGCAGAAAATATAGGTCAAAGTGACCTCATTTGGCCTAGATACTGACCAACTATCAGAGATGCATTTAGGTGTAAGGTTACATGATCCTACCATGATGTACAATTACTGATATCTAAACTCAGACATAAACTTGAATTTAAGTCACTCAAGTGGAAAATATAGGTCAACGTGACCTAATTTTGCCTGGATGCTGACCTACCATAGAGGTGATGCATGCATGTGCAAGCTTAAATGATCCTACCATGGACAGTGACCAAGATCTGAACTCGGACATAAACTTGAATGTAAGTCTCTCAAACAGAAAATATAGTTCATAGTGACATATTTTTGCCTGGATGCTTGCCTACCATCAGAGATGCATGCATGTGCAAGGTAAGATTATCCTAGCATGTACAGTGACTGAGATCTGAACTCAGACATAAACGTGAATGTAAATCACTCAAGTGGAATATAGAGGTCAAAATGACCTAATTTTGCCTGGATGCTGACCTACCATCAGAAATGCATGTAAATGCATATTTAGATGATTGTACTGTGTATAGTTACTGAAATATGAACTTGGATGTAAATTTGAATGTAAGCCACTCAAGCTGGAAAATATAGGTCAGAGAGACCTAATTGAGGCTGTGAGTCAACCCTAGATGCACATGCATGAAAAGTTTGATGACCCTACCTTGCATACATACTTAGATATACACCCAAATGTGGACGTGGACACCAATAGTCCAACCAGGGATGTGATTTGGTTACAGGAAGTCCCACGATAATAACCAGAAATCAGAAGTAAAACATAATATATGAAAACAGGTTCAGCAACAACCTGATTCGCAGAAATGCGCGATTTGGTGGAAATATCACATCCCTGTCCCCCTCAACTTTGTTGAGACGAACTAAAAATCTTGTTACAGTGTGCAATATTCTTTTTTCATAAGGAGTCTAATGTCATCAACTTCGAAGGAATTTTTTTTTCAGTCTGACCCATTTTGTATCTCTCATTTATTGAGAATCTTAGATGTCCCACTAACCTGTTGACTAAGTCTAACTGCTAATTTTATTAATAATAAACTACAGGTACATAATCATCAAAATACAGTATAAAATAAGAGGAAAGCTGTCAATGTGACAGCAAACCGGGTTTTCTTTTACATGAACAGTATATCTTACCAAGAGGTCAATCCTAAATATCCAAAATGCACACTTTTTTTTGACAATCTGCAATGTTTAGCCTTCCTTTGAAGTGGAATATTTTTTTTTTAAGTTTATATAAAAACTGTTGGAGGCGACATCCTGCTCTGGACAAATGGGGTACCCTGCTGGCAGATTTGTAACAAATAACATGGCATAAATTATCAAAAATCAAAATCCAAGTAACATGCACACCTTTGATATATGTGCAAATGATCTGCAAAATATGTACCTCCTATCTCAAAAACTGTAGGAGATTTGCTCTGGACAAATGGGGTACCTTATAGGCAGATATTTGACGTAAAAATGACTAAGTGCAACAAGTGGTAATTTTGACATAAATTATCAGAAATCAAATCAAAGTAACATGTACACCTTTGATATATGCACAAATAATCTGCAAAATATAAACCTTCTACCTAAAAAAAAAATATAAAGAAATAATCAGAAATCAAAATCAAAGTGACATGCACACCCTTAATGTGTACAAATGATCTGCAAAATATAAACCCTCTGGCTATTCCTTCATGTAAGAGATCACGAAATATTAAATTCAATTTAACACCTTAAAATAAAGCCACACAATTTTACAGATTCTATGAAGCCATCAGACGGTTTCTATAAGCTTTGCACAGAATTGCACAGTTTCTCTATAAATCCATCAGATAGCTTATATAAATTATGCGCAGAATTGCAGAGTTTCTCTAAAGCCATCACAAAGTTTATATATATTGTGCGCAGAATTGCAGTTTCTCTAAAGCCATCAGACTGTTTATTCAAATTGTGCACATAATTGCAATTCTCTAAACCCATCAGATAGCTTATATAAATTATGCGCAGAATTGTGCAGTTTCTTTAAAGCCATCACAAAGTTTATATAAATTGTTACTACTACTGTAATAGGGGTTATTTTCGAGTGGTTCAAGTTTTGCTATTTTGATTCTTAACACTATTTGTGATTTTTTTATTATTTTTTGCTATTTTCACTTTTGTTTCGTTAGGTTGTAATAAAAAAATTATGCGAGGGGAAATTTTCACGAATTTATGTCAATTGCGAAATTGGCGAAAATATACCCCTCACAAAACTTCCCCTTTAACAGTATGTCACTCATTTGTGAAATGTATGTTAAGATGATCTAACTTTAATCTTGAGCTTCATTACTATTGAAGACACATCTACAGACAAACTATTATTCCTCTAAGAATTGTATCTGAGATCTGGACTTTAATAGCATGAAATGTAGGTCAAATACACCTAAATTACATATCAACCTAAAAAATTCCTACATGGACAAAAATTAATCCATTCATAACTTGTTATTCAAATGATACATGGTTTGAAACTTTAAAGGGAAGGACAAATGCTGTAGCCCTCCCAAACTCTGTTGGGCCAGGGAATAAAAATTAACAATGAACGTGTCATGAAAATTTACAGTATAAAATACTAACCTCTATTCTTATTATTTCAGAATCAAGAAAAGCAACTCTACTTTCCACTATATCATTGACTGCTGTTCTGTCTTCCCTAAAATTTACAATATATGTTGTTTGAATGACAGAAAATAATCTAAGACGTAACATTTTATAATTCCACTACAGTCGAACTTCTATGGCTCGAACACCCATGGATAGATGAAAACAGTTTGAGCTTGAGGGGTGTCCGAGCTATCGAGGTCGAACTATGATCAAACTTGAACAAAGGGACCCAAAAATGGGTTTGACATCCATGGTGTTCAAGTTATTGCAGTTCGAGCCATCAAAGTTCGACTGTATATACATTGTGGACTTTGACTCGCTAATGATAAATATAATATTGTTTACATATACATGTTCTGTAATGGGAAAATTAGAGTATCAGATAAATAAGCTATTTTTGTAAGTTTTGCTGCTGACCAGACCTGATACAGACGTTTTGATTCATACAAAATGTATCATCCTAAGGTATAGTCAGGTAAGGTTATTCCATTTGTTAGACTTCTCTGGTTTTATCCCTTCAATGGAATACACCTTCCATATTGTGTCCCGTCAAGTGTCACCACAGCACTATCAGGTTTTGTTCTGTGACGTCGTGATAAAGGGAAAATTCACGCACAAGAAACATTTTTTGAACATGCGTGAATAACCAGTTTTCCCGCTAACTACCTGATAGTGCAGCAGCGACAGCAATCGGGAAAAGCAGGAAGGTGAATTCAATTGACACTTTTTTTCATTTTGCTTAGGCTAATTGATTCTAAGTATTTGATTTTCTAGAACTGTAGGCTTCAGTGTAGCTTACTACAGCTGGATGCCATGAAATATAAATAGTATTTAAGGTTATTACTGTTGTGTACAAGAGTGAAGGACAAGAAATGAAAAGGATGAGTGGCAGTAAGACTCATTTTTGGCCCAAGATTTACCATGAAACTAAAACTATACAAACAGATGTCTTATGTTCCTGAAACATTGAACAAATATAGGGCTTTATGAAAATGATAAAGCTTTTTTCCATATCAGTTTGATTCTCATGATAATCAGTTAACTCAAAAGCTATATTTTTGGAAATAGTCAGAATTTCATAGATATTTGCTGTGTTTTGCACATTTTTGTGCTTTGAAAAATATGGGCACATCTGAATAACAACTTCATATTTAGTCAAAATGTGTAAAATGGTGAAATACATCATTTCTGAAAGTTTGAAGTTGTTGATTGCATGTGCCCCATGTTCACTTAAAGAAAATTTGCTTTGAGAACATTCAAAATTGCAGATTTTCTGATTTTCTTTCAAAAAGACGGCTCTTTGTGATGTCACAAGAACGTCAAAATGAAAGGAATTCGTATTATTATATGTTTTCTTTGTAGCCAGATGTAATAGTTAATATTTCCCATAAATATCACACTATTTTAAACAACTTGATTTTTTTGGGCCAAATATGGGTCTTATTGCCACTCATCCTTTAACAGTAATGTTTTAAGACATATCACACTGCTAAAAGTTACTATATGATACAAGATATATTCAATCATTACAATAGATAAAATAGGTAACTTGTTAAAATACTGGAAATAGAGAATATAGTTTAAAACTAAATAGTTTAACCAATACAAAGCTCTTTCCTTAGCTGAGGTTGGTTTTCTATTTACATCCCATTAATTATATAAAATCCATAAGCTTTAATTTATGTATTTTTGATTTAATGTCTTCTAAATGTTTTAATTTGATCTGCACTGAAGAGACAGATTGTTGAAATGTCTATATAGAGAAACTAAATCTACAGTAGCTTCAGTTTTCAGATATTGTTTTATACCTTGGTATTAAATGGTGTTACAGCCATAATTGTGCTATAATATTTAAACATTTTGGGTTTAATTAAGGGTTTCAGTTTCGTCAGTTTGGTTAAGACAGATTTCATCGTACTTAATTTAGTTAGTCCAGCTAAAATAAAAAGAACAGATAACTTAGAACATATTCTATAAACTTGAAGATTAAATGAACAAATAAAGGGATATTGAGTAAATGTACATGTGATCAAATTCCTATAAATACATTGTAATATTAAGCAAATGGAACAACCCCAGGGATTTTTCAGGGTATTTTGGGAAATGGCATTTTAATCCAATTTGGGAAATTTTTATCGACAAAAGATGAATTTTGGGAAATTGTAATATGAATCTTTATAACTGATGTTAATTTAGATAAATTCATTTATTTTATCTGATTTTGCAAAATTTCATATTTTTATATATTGCAACTATATTAAAAACTTATGATAACACCAGAAACATAATATATTGATGAAAACCAGGCAGGCAGTTAGAAACAACCATGAATTCATATTAAAGTTGTTGCCTTCAGTTGCATAATGAGTAAATGTGCACTGACAATTTTAAGGTGAAGAGGATACAAAATCCGGAAAGTTTTTTCTCCGATCTGGTTCCGAATTTTATACAACTCGGAAGTTCGCCATTTGCAATTTTGTTGACAAACCATAGGATTGTTTTCACTTGATTTTGACCATTCTATCGTGAATATTTACACAAAACACAAGCGGTATTCCAATTTCATGCAACCTTGAAATGTTTTTCTGTAAATAAAGTGTGGGTACTTGTCAGAAAGTTTAAAAACAGGATCGTTTATAAGATTGGTTTTGTTAATATGACGATAACTAGATACCGAAATAATTTGATTTCATCATCCTTATAACCAAGTTTAGTGAACCCAGTAACTATTTGAAAATTGGGAATTTATTTACTACAAATTGGGAAATAGGTAAGGAAATTGCCATTGGGAATGGGGCCGATATTCGGCCCCTGAGAGATGGGTGAAAAATCCCTGAACCCTTCCATTTTTGTTCTTCATCTTGAAGTCACCATGAGGCCTTCAACAAAAAGCAAACACTCCTACTGTACAGTAAGCTCAAGACGGCCCCTAGCACCGGTTTCACTACCTACATTTGTGTAAACACAGTAAAGATCTGGTATTTAGAACTTCTCATCTTTTGTTTTTCCATTTCCAGTTGTTGTTTACAGGAATAACATCTTGTCCTCAGAAGTTGTCGCTGTAACAGAAAGTTCAACAACTTATCAAATATGCCTGAAATTTCAAGTTACACATTTCATGTAAAGTAAATGTTTCCACATATTTTTCTTTTGAATGATACAAGTAGTTCAAGATAAATGTATTATAGTTATTTGATGTAATTTACAATTTGCATGTAACAGGTGACTAGTTGCTCAAATATCCTGTTTTTTTTTATTCAATCCCCCCCCCCTTGTCATATGTTAAAAAAAAAATTAAAAGAATGTTGCAGCAGAAGGGAATTGATTCATGTACATTCTTTAAACCACTTACATGAATATGTTTTTCCTGAGCTTTCCACCTTACGTCACCTAGTTTACAGTCTTGAAATGTTTGAACAATTGTAAAGATTTCATTTTTTTCAAAGATCTCTATACTCGGATACTGACACATTGGAGTTTGCAATTTGCCACCAATCCCAAAATGTTCAAATTGGTGGCAAATTGCAAACTCCAATGTGCCAGTATCCGAGTATAGAGATCTTTGAAAAAAATGAATCTTTACACAAAAACATTACAATATCTTAGGGTGTATAGGTTTGAAAAAATATCTCATCCTAAAATTAGACCTTTTACCTGTGTATTTATCAGATTTAATTTCAATGTATTTTGATTTTCATCTGTTTGAACGCAAACATCTAGATGACCATGATCTACTTCTTCTGTGTTGTCACTGATATAAAAGTCTCCTTCCTGATCAAACATAGACTCGACTGTATTAATGAAAATCTCACGTACATCACACCCTTTGGTTTCAATACTTTTGTCTTGCATTTTTGTCGGTTTTGTATTAGTTGCAGTATCTACAACATTAGGAGTGTGTGTTTGTGTTTCTTGAGTTTTCCCTGGAGATTTACTATAATGGTAAAAATTATAGTCAGCGGCATTTTGTTCGTCGAGAGATTCTTCATATTCAATTAAATTTGAGGATCCTTCCTTTGGCACATAAAGAGGAATAGTGGACGGTATAAATTCTGGAACATCAGCTTTCAATACTGCTGAAGTTTTATTCTGCTGACCACTCTTTGGGAAAGCAAACCCACTAGGCTTAAATTCAGGAGAGTGTGGATTCAATTCAGACATATCTGATTCTACAGTATCTGCCGTAGAGTTGTTACACATAATATTGACTTTATCAGATTCACATAAACTTTCACTGTGTGGGGTATTACTTCTTACATCACTGAGCGGTGTATTACTCCTTGTACTAGCATTTTCAGAGTTACTGCAGGAGTCTTGTAGAGTTTTCTTGTGCTCTTCGATTGAATTCTTGTTTTCACTTATCCAAGAATACAACGACTGTTGGCGTGCTTGAGCCTTTTTCTTTTTTTCAATACCTCTCTGTATAATCCCCTCGACCCTAACCTCCTGTATCGCAGAAGATATTGCTTTATCTACAATTGATTTAGCAACAGTCGAAATTTCATCAAGATTACCATCATCTTCTTTACATTCATCCTGATTCAAGTCTTCTGAATTCATATCTGAAAAATATGGTGAGTCAATTCGAGCAGGATTGTCATCAAAATTTTGCCAGTTGTTTGGTGTACTTCCATCTCTTGGAGACTGTAATTCAGGGGTTGATAAATCATCTGTATCTTCATGTACATAGCTTTTTCGTCTTAATGTACTTAGAAGCTGTTCATATTTACTATTACTTTTCGATTCTAATGCATGTAAAATATTACTGTATTCAATGCCACTTTTTTCCCCTTCTGTACTACTTGAATTCAACAATAAAGTAGTAGTACTTAAATTTTGATTCAAATGTTCTTCATCACGTTCACTCCATTTTTCTTGTAGGAATCCATTTATAGTTCTCACTTCAACAGATGCATTATCAGAACTTTCCGACTCTGAATGTTTACGTTTGTTAGGAGATTTGATTGGTTTTTCAATTTTAATACCATATTTGGATGCTTTGCTCATGAAGGTTTCAGTGTTGTTTTCATCAGGTAGTTTCTTTTCTTCTCCGAATTGCTGTTTTAATTTTTCATTTTGAACAAAATGAAAAGCCTTCATGGTCGCTTCATTAATTTTATCTGATTTCGTAGCAATATTTATACCATGATGCGATGCTTTAGCTTTAAATAAATCCTCAGCTGATGGAGCTTTTGATGAATCTTCCAATTTACCTACAACAGAAATATAGATACATAGGAATAGAGTTTTTGAGTCCTGTTTTAAATTAAAATATCTGAATACAACAAGATGTGTTTGTGAAACACTATGCCCCCCGTAGCAACCATGTCAATCATACAAAATTAATGCTAAAATTGCAATCACAAGAAATTAAGGTTAAGAAGACATTTGTACTAAGCTCCATTAGATCTATTCACATGAAGAATATCAAGCCCCCTGCAATCAGAATTAACGAGCTAAAAGCAAAATATTGATTTTTTTTTTTTTTACCTCTGTGACCTTTACCTTTAACCTGACCTAAATGAAATTTGCATAATGGTGTTAAGTTTTATACGATCAATATACGGGCCAAATATGAAGGTCCTATCACATTTGGTTGAAAAGATATAGACAATGTTAAAAGTTTTCAAATTTTCACTCAGTGACCTTGACCTTCGACCTGACCAATTTTTTATTTTTTTTTGGGGGGGGAGGGAGGGGGATATGTATTAAGCTTCTTTAGATCTATTTACATAAAGAATATAAAGCCTCTAGCAATTGTATTTAATGAACTACAGCAAAATCTAGATTTTGACCTTTTGACCTGTGACCTTGACCTTTGAACTGACCTATCTGCATAATTCTGTTCAGCGTCATATAATCAATATACAGGCCAAATATGAATGTACTATCACATCTGGTTGGAAAAATATATTCAATGTTGAAGTTTTCAAATTTGCACTCAGTGACCTTGACTTTTGACCTGACTGAATTTTTTTTGGTTGATTTGTACTAAGCTTCATTAGATCTATTCACATATAAAATATCAAGCCTCTTGCAATTATAATTAACGAGCTATAGCAAAATCTATATTTTCACCTTTTGACCTCTGTGACCTTGACCTTTGAGCTGACCTTAGTGAAATTTGCATAATGGTGTTAAGTTTTATTAGATCAATATACGAGCCAAATATGAAGGTCCTATCACATCTGGTTGAAAAGATATAGACGATGTTAAAAGTTTTCAAATTTTCACTCAGTGACCTTGACCTTCGACCTGACCAAATTTTTTTTTTTTGGGGGGGGATATGTATTTAGCTTAATTAGATCTATTCACATAAAGAATATAAAGCCTCTGGCAATTGTATTTAATGAACTACAGCAAAATCTAGATTTTGACCTTTTGACCTGTGACCTTGACCTGACCTATCTGCATAATGCTGCTCAGGGTCATATAATCAATATACAGGCCAAATAAGAATGTACTTTCACATCTGGTTGGAAAAATATATTCAATGTTGAAGTTTTCAAATTTGCACTCAGTGACCTTGACCTTTGACCTGACTGAATAATTTTTGGTTGATTTGTACTAAGCTTCATTAGATCTATTCACATATAAAATATCAAGCCTCTTGCAATTATAATTAACAAGCTATAGCAAAATCTATATTTTGACCTTTTGACCTCTGTGACCTTGACCTTTGAGCTGATCTTAGTGGAATTTGCATAATACTGTTCAGCTTCATAAGACCAATATACAGGCCAAATATGAAGGCCCTATCACATCTGGTTGAGAAGATAGGCAATGTTGAAGTTTTTGTTAAAGTTTTCAAATTTGCACTCAGTGACCTTGACCTTTGACCTGACCCAATTTTTTTTTTGGTGCATTTGTATTCACCTTTATTAGATCTATTCACATACAGAATATCAAGCCTCTATAGCAAAATGTAGATTTTGCCCTTTTGACCTCTGTGACCTTGACCTTTGACTTGACCTTAGTGAAATTTGCATAATGGTGTTCAGCTTCACCTGATCAATACACATACCAGGGTTGCTACTCTTTTCCTTATATGAAATTCAAGGGTTTTTCAAGGATTTTTACAAGATTTCAAGGATTAAAACTAATGAAAAATTGTGAGATATTTAGATGGTCAATCACTTAACCTCGTAAACAAACAACGAAAGGACCGGATATACACATCATACAAAATCTCTACAAATACATGTATTAGTTAGTAATGTAAACAATCCGTGCTCTTCATTTGTGGTGTTGCTTTGTTCTGCATTGTGCGAGACCACTGATTTCGGAAGACATCTTGTTTTATAATTGATGGTATGTCTGTTTGAAGTTGAATAAAAAAAATCCCAATGATATTTTTTACCCTAAAACCAAACCAAATCTAATTTGGTTTGAGTTGATGCGATTTTTTTTTATTTAAAGTTTCGTTATAAAGAACAAATAGGGAAAGTAATGGTGGTCTCATGTTCATACCTGTTAACCTCTCTTAACCGGTATCAGTATTAGAGCAGCAATGTGTCCGTAATCATCCGTATTTTGAGAATGTTTTCCTGTTTATAAAACAAAAGTTATAAATAACATAAATATTTTTTTTTTCATTTAAGCTGTGAAGATCATTTCGTCGATTTTATCCACGGTTTTTATTTCTACATCATTATTTTGATTGAATGATTAGAGTTTTACGTCCAGTGAGCAATATTTAAGCTGTATATAGACGAAAACAAAATAATTTGAAAGTAATATCTAAAAGAGGAAGGAAATCTGGAAATGGGTAGGGGCAGGAAATTTAGCATTCCATATGTCCCCTGGTGGGTCTGCTCTTATACGAGAAATATAGAAGGGGTATTTAAACTGCTTGCGGCATAGCGTTTCTCCACACAGTTCGTCTACAATGGTTCGCGATCAGGCTTTCCGTGTTATAATGTCTGGAAAATTGGTAAAATGGGTAGGGGCAGGAAATTAAACCTTCCATGGGACCCCTAGCAAGTCTGCTCTTCAACGAGGAAATTAAGCCTTCCATATGACCCCTAGAGAGTCTACCTTTCTTCATGAAATATATAAGGGGTTAAATTAATCTTTTCAAATAAAATATTAGTACAAGAAGAAAGATAATAAACAACAAATTGACAAATAGGGCAGGGAGTTTTGATTGACACTGAAAAATAGGTAGAGGCAGGAAATTGCGCCTGCTATACAACCCCAGTGGGTCTGCTCTTGTAAGAGAAACATAGATAGGGTCTTTATACTCATAGGGCGTGATGTTTGCACACACATTTTGTCTCGTATGGTTTGTGTGCTTTTCGAATTTTGAACTGATAGACAAATTCATTTCCAGGTTCTTGAGTTAACATTTGCAATGTGAATCCGTAGTTCATATTTTACTTGAAAATACGGAATATCCGTAGTGGTAAACACCTCTGCATGCTGCATGTTTCCCATAAAAAGATTTGACTAAGTTTATAAATTACGGAAGTTTATTCATCTTTTAATTTAAATTAAACCCACCATTAGCTAAAATAGCTTGCCTGAACAAAATCGGGAATAAGCTGTAATCCATTTGTCTTGTGTACATCTAAGATTTGCCTTCGTCTTTTTACCCTATTTGAGTCCAACTTGTGTTGCCACTTTTATTTGCTGACCAATACATATACGTCAATATTTTTAATGTCTTGTTTGTTGAACCTCAACTCAGAACTATCAATGAAATGTTTTCGACAAGCGCATCAGATTGAGATGTACAATACCTGTCAGATTGCCCCTTGAAGTTCGTCCTTTTGAAGTTTGTCTACATTAATATCGTTAAGATTAGAGTTACATTTATTGAATGTCAGTGAATTCACATCATACATATGTACATGTGAACAATAACCATTAACCCTTTACGAACTTTTTAACCGACGGTTATTTAATTACAAAGCATGTTGAAAAATTTGCATTTGCGTAAAAGGGAAGCAATTCATTTTATTAACTACTTCCGGTTTTTCGTTTTTCAAGGATTTTCCCTGGATTTTTGTTATTTTTCGCATTTTCCGGCTAAATCCCGACCGGGAGCACCTAAAACGAAAATCCCGGGTTTTTCCCATTTTCCCGGGTGTGTGGCAACCCTGACATACCAAATATAAAGGTCCTATCACACCTGGTTTAAAAGTTCTGAGCCAGGTTAAAGTTGCAGACAGACGGACATACAGACAGACAGACAGACAGGACAAACACAATATGCCCCAAATCTAAAGATCAGGGGGCATAAAAATTGCAATAAAGGGCTACGCCGAGCACAGCATGATACGACCGCAGCATGTCGACCACTGAAATTTCAACAAAAGTAGTTTAAAGTGAATGTGGACACAGTAAAGAGCTTGACACAATAATTAGATGGACATAAAAAGAAGCTAGACACAATTATTAGCTAGAAACAAAATAGGGAAAAAACCTTTTGATTACTTACTGATAAAAAACCGTAAGAGCTATGCAAAATATGTACTATCAACTAAAACTTTACATCCATAGAAATTCAAGGAAAAAAAATCCATCGAAATCTGATGAAAAATAAAGATATGACATATTTAGAAAAATTGCTATTTTGGCCCCTTTGACCCCTTGTAGCTCGGAAACGGTAAGACCTACAAAAAATCCGTTGACACACTACTGAAAGTTTAGATCAAGAGGAATCCAAAGAAAAATATCTCATCGAAATCCGATGAAAAATAAAGATTTGACATATTTAGAAAAATTGCTATTTTGGCCCCTTTGACCCCTTGTAGCTCGGAAACGGTAAGACCTACAAAAAATCCATTGACACACTACTGAAAGTTTAGATCAAGAGGAATCCAAAGAAAAATATCTCATCGAAATCCGATGAAAAATAAAGATTTGAAATATTTAGAAAAATTGCATTTTTGGCCCCTTTGACCCCTTGTAGCTCGGAAACGATAAGACCTACAAAAAATCTGTTGACATACTAATGAAAGCTTAGCACAAAAGGAATCCAAAGAAAAAAAATCCCATCGAAATCCGATGAAAAATAAAGATTTGACATATTTAGAAAAATTGCATTTTTGGCCCCTTTGACCCCTTGTAGCTTGGAAACGCTAAGACCTACACAAAATCTGTTGCATACTACTGAAAGCTTAGCTCAAGAGGAATCCAAAGAAAAAAATCCCATCAAAATCCGATGAAAAATAAAGATTTGACATATTTAGAAAAATTGCATTTTTGGCCCCTTTGACTCCTTGTAGCTCGGAAACGGTAAGACCTACACAAAATCTGTTGCCATACTACTGAAAGCTTAGATCAAGAGGAATCCAAAGAAAAAAATCCGATGAAAAATAAAAATTCTACATTATCTGCAAATTAGCGATTTTGGCCCCGTTCAGCCCCTCATATTTGGGAAAGGAAACAAGTTATCAAAAATCTAATAGCTGAGCGCCTTATTAATTTTTCACAAGGAATCCATTGAAAAAACTGCATCAAAATCGGACTAAAAATAAAACAATTATTTTTTTTTAAAGATTTGCCCCTGTTGGGCCCCATTTATCTCGTTAGCGGTACATGCTACGTGAAATCCGTTGGCATACCCCAGATTGGAAATTTCCTCAGGAGCACACTGAAACAAACCCCATCAAAATCCAATAATTATGATAATGATTCTACAGTCAAAAATGTGAAAACACCCCATTTCACCCCTTTTTAGCCCCTTTTTCTAAAACGGGCGAGGCCACCAACTCAAAATTTAAAACCTCTGTTTACGCGTGTGCCAAGATACATCATACTAAAATTTCATAATGATCGGTCCACTAGAAGCAAAGTTATGCTGTCCACAGACGCCGACGACGCCAACACCATACCAATATACGACCGCATAAAAATTATCACTGTTGTGTTTTACCAAGTATAAAAGTAATACAAGCACGGACATTTCATTTGGGCGTACAGTAGTGCCTCCATTATAAGGTCCCTCCCTAATAAGACCGCCTCCTTTATGTGGCCAAATTTCTCATGCATTAATCACTTGTAATGCATTTTTACCTCCCAATAAAAACCGCTTCCCTGATCCAACCAAAGACCACCCTTTTCATGTTTAAAATGAATGTACTGCCTCCCAATAAAGAATACTTTTACTAATACATGTACTATTTTTCATGATCAGTGAAATTTTCTCTTTCCTTAAATATATCAATATTTAATGAAAAGTAAGATGATGCATAAGTAAATTATGTTATTTTGAGAGATAAAATTTAATGAAAATTAAGAAGTGTTATTTTATATTTTTGTTTTTTTTTAATTGGAAAAAAAAAACAATCAAGCCATACATGAATTGACAAGCCCAATAGTGATTATTAATGCAATTGTAATTTTACATTTGTAAAAGTTATGTTTATTAACACCTATAATTATCCCAATAATAATCACATTAAATGGTGATTAATCTTTTGTCCTACATTAATTTACCCCAGGAGTAATTAGATGTGTCAGAAATCCAAGGAAACATTTGATTAAAAAGTAAAAAAAAATTAGTATATATATCCAGTAGAAAGTTCTTTCCTTGTCATAATTAAAAAAAAAAACATGAAAAGTTAACAGGATTTAAACTATGATACTGTCATTGCGACCATAAATGCTTGTAATAATTGATTTAAAATCCATCCTTGAGAACACATCTCAGTTTGATACCTCCCAAATCAGGCCGCCTCCATTATAGGACCACAATCTCTTTGCAGCAGGGGTGGTCTTATAATGGAGGGACTACTGTATTTTAAAAAGTAGGGGAATTGGGGAATTTCATTTGGGCGCAGGAAAAGTATTTCAAATGGGCGCATAATATTTCACACAGGTAAATACAGGTGAGTGATGTACGTTACAGATAAATATATATATATATATATATATATACACGGGCGAAGGACATTTTAGTGAAAATGAATTTGATTGTAGTGACATTGTAGCAAATTAAAATGAAGTTACTCGTAAAATATTAAATTATCCTGTTCAAAATCCTACTTCAACTTCCCCGTGTTGAATACTGAGGGCAGACAAATATTGTCTGGCTTACTGAAGAGGTACTGTATTTGATCTGACGATATCATGTACAATGTTTATCGTTTTTTACGGAAATACTAGAACTTGCTTGTGATAAAGCTTCCAAGTAGTAACGGAAAGGCATTCGATTATTACTCGAAGCAGTTAATAACGATGTCATATCAGCCTGCTTCATCAATTTTTGTTGAAATCATCTTGTTTTATCTATGGATAAAATTTAAATAATATTTTAACTTAGTATATAATAAATAGTTACATTATCATACTTCACATCGTACAGGTAACTAGAAGTGGGAGCAGTCGCAAACGACAGCTAATCACCTCGCCCGCTGTTAAGAAATAATAACCTTTATATAATCTAAAGATGTAAAGATGAATGTCCAAGGTACATCCACTGAACGGTTAGATCATTATGTGTAATGTCTAGTATCTCAGATATAAACATTAATGGAAACTTTTAACCAAAGTAAGTCAAGTGTAAAATGGTCAAAGTGACCCAATTATCATCTGAAGCTGCAAGACTCTCGAAGACGCATCCACAGACCACAGATGATTGATGTAACACATAGGGTATCTCATACATGAACACTAATGCAAACTTTAACCCAAGTCATTGAAGCATAAAATGTAGGTCAGAGTAACCCAATTATCATCTGAAGCAACATCACTCTCCAAAATACATCAACTAACCAAAGATGGTTGATGTGCCACATGTAGATTCTCAGATATACACCTTAACACAAACTTTAACCTGAGTCATTGAAGCATGAAATGTAGGTCAGAGTGACCCAACTATCATCTGAAGCAGCATCACTCTCCAAGACGCATCTACTGACCAAAGATGATTGATGTGCCACATGTAGTATCTCTGATATGAACCTTAAAGCAAACTTAAACCGAAGTCATTGAAGCATGAAATGTAGGTCAGAGTGACCCAATTATCATCCGAAGCAGCATCACTCTCAAAGACGCATCTGCTGACCAAAGATGATTGATGTGCCACATGTAGTTCCTCAGATATGAACCTTAACGCAAACTTTAACTTGAGGTGGGACGAACGGACGGACGGACAGACGGGCGAGATGCTATATCCCCTCCCCAACTTCGTTGGGCGAGGGGATAAAAATACAGGTAAATAAATTATGCGCCCAAAGGAAAGATTTTTATTTGCGCCCAAATGAAGTATTTTTTTTGCGCCTAAAATGAAATGCACCGACAAGCACAAACTAGACCCTAGAATACAGAAAAACATAAATAATAAAATCCGAAGTTATTGTAATTTTAGTTTCTGCATATTGTCATTTTGACAACTTAGGGTATGTCTCATCTGTGCAGATCGAATCAAAACATTGAATAAAGGGCTACTCCAAGCTCAGCATGATACGACCGCAGCATATCGAATACTGAAATTTGAACAAGTGTAATTCACAAGAGTGGACCCTAAAAGATGTCTCGCCCGTCCCTGCTTGTCAGTAAAACAGTCATGTACTACTCAAGAGCAACCTACAAGCCAAATATTAT
>MJUU01027265.1:0-17988 GCA_002080025.1 Modiolus philippinarum
TAATAGATACTGTGTCGTTGTCCGGTGCTGCTCCGTCAGCTAGTTTATTTACTTAACACTTGATTAAAAAATACCCATTATACCAGTCATAAAACGAAGCCTTATCATTTATGCTAAATTTGTAGTCCGTTTTTGTTTGTTGTTGACCATTTAGTGGAGACACTATAGGAGTATCTAGTAAAAAGTTACAATACTCATATCTATCACAGAACTGTGTTCCTCTAAACACTTTTTATTACTGTATTTTTATTTTTCTTTCTTATATAAAAATGATAGAGTTTATAAGCAGTGTCTTAAACAGTTAAACAAGAGTCTTAAGCGATGGAAAAAGAGTAAAACCTATAAGATTTTTGTTTTACTTATGAGATGCTTAAACCGCAAGCAACGTAAAAAATGTGAGTAAACTAAGAATCTAGCCCGTTTTACCCGTCTCAACTGTAGTGATTAACAAATCTTACATGTTTGCTTATTCTCGTTAGTCCCGTAGATAGTAGTTGATATGGGAAAAAGCCGTAGGTTTTTGAAAACATGTTTTCAAAAACCTACGGCTTTTTCCCATATCAACTACTTATTTCTATATCTCAACATATAAAATTGAGCATATAGTAAAATAAAATTTTCAAAAAACTTAATTGTTTTGGACTATCGAAAGTTGTAGACTTAATGTTCTTCTTTTAGAAATTATTTTTGCTGACAATCATGAAATTTATGTATCCCAACATACAAGACTACTTCGAAAGGATATGAAACAAAAATATTTGGGTTTAAATAACAAACTAAAACTTGTACATATAAACCCGATAAAATTCATAAAATTTGCATATTCTAATACATGAAATCCCATCACGAACATATGACTAAATAAGATTTTCCCCAAAACTGAACTGTTTTGGTCATTTTGAAGTAAGCGAAAACCGAACCATCAGTATAAAAGATTGAGTTTAACCAGTAGACTTAAAATCTGGTTTAGCATACCCTTTTTATGCTTAAATTCATTAATTTTTTTTATGGGAACATATAAAACCCTTTCAAAAGAATAACTAAATAACGAAGTTAATGTGAATTTATTTTCTGCATATGCGCATTTCGACAACTTATGTCTCTTATAAAAAAAAATAATAATAAAGAATACGGAATAAAAATCGAATTAGACCGCAAACTAAAAATTCAACTACACAAAAACTTATCCACCGGTTTGTTTAATTAAGTATCCATTTCAAATGTTAATCTTAAAAGGCGAAATGCATAATGTAAAAGTGACTTTAGACAGTCGAGATCGAATCCTTCGATGACTCTCGAATCAGCTGTTCGTTCCAATCTACAAGCACCAGTCTGTACGATTACAATTACGGTTTCTGTTTCTGATTGGTTGAACTTTAAATACATCATTCTGATTTCCGTTTCTCATGATTGGCTACAGCTATAACTTGCGTTTTCGACTTAAACTCAATACCGATTCTGATTGGAAACTGCAGCTTTAATACGAAAACCCTGGTTTCAATTTGATTTCGATCAGAAAATACAATTTTTGTGCGAAATTATACACATATTTCTCGAAATCCGATCGGAAACTCAAGATTCGTGCGAAATACCAGATATTATGCAAGGAAACCTAATTTTCGAGCAAAATACTAAGTATTCAACACTTTTGTGACTATCGCGAGCTATACATTTATCTCATTCACGTTATATGCGACATATTTCTGGCGTATTCAAGATTGGAAATATTCTGAAGATTACAGAAGGAAACCCAATCTTAATCTGATAAATAATAGATATTCTACATTAGCCCCTTTTTGATCCTTTTTATGAAATAGGTAGGGCAATGATCCCAAAATGAAAAACAAAAACAACGTTATGTGTATGCCAAAAAATATTGTACTTAAATTTGGTAACAATCCGTTGACTAGAACCAAAGCTATGTACAAACGCAAAACCTCCTTTTTACCGGTTTTGGGCCTTTTATCTAAAAAATGGCAGGCCATGAAACCAACATTAGAGCCCAAGTAAACGTATTAGCCCAGAAACGTCATACTTAAATTGATAATGACACGTCCACTAGAACCAAAGTTATGCTTTCACAGACGTCAACCCGGACAAAGACGCAAGCGCCATATCTAATGAGTCGTATAAAACCGTTAGAAGTAAAAGAGGACCAAATAGGATAAACAAAATACTTTTGTAGCCAAAAAAAAAAAAATGCATTCTATCATCAAATTCCATTACACTTGAGAATGGGGGTAATAACAAAATTGGAAGTCCAATATAGCGATTTAAAAATTCAAAAAGAATGCTTGCCGATTGAACTTATCAAATAGTTAAACAATGTTTTAACATTGCAAACACAATTGATTCTGTATATGCTGGTTTCGGTGTCGACGATGAATAGTAAAAATGTCTGTTAAAACGTTCAAAAGTAGCTTTAACATGACGTCAGAACTGTACCTATATTGACGTGATGGATTCTAAATTTTGTATTTTTTTCATAGTGGGATCTGAACTCTCAAAAAAAGAAAATATTCAAGTGCAATTTAAAAAAAATCACCGCAATTTATGGCCAAAATAAGCCCCTTATCACACCTTGTCCCTCAGGAGAGTCAGTATCGTTGGTGTCATTGAATATTGCACTTCTATTATTATGGGAAGGGTTGATATCATCTAATTCCAGTGTGAATGACAACTCATTTTTTTCTTTTAAAGTGGCCTTCATCTGAGAAAATTTTCCTCCAGGAAGGAGAATCATGGATATCCCACATAACTAATGAATTTGGGATTGAATAAAGCATCCTGGATGAGTTTGAACAAGTTTTGCAAGATTAGCATCTCCAAATATTCTGCCAATTCTTGGGTCCTACTGGTAAATAATGAAAACTCACTTTCCTGTCAGAATTACAAACAGGACATACTTTCAAATTCTGGTAATCATTACGAAAATAACAACTATTTGTGCTGAGCTTAAATATTTTTTCTTATCAACGAATGAGTCAATCATTCTTCTGGCCTCCTTGTAAGTAGATGGTAATTCATATGTTCTGTTATCTGGAATGTTCAGCACCTTTTGTAATGTCAAATGAGTAGAAAGCCTCTTTGCTCATGAAAGGATGTGTAGTAAAAAGATTAATATTCATTCACAGCCACTGGAGAAAAGAAATATTACTATGTGGAAATTTTTCAACTGCAATACCCTGATCATAAAAAGAGGTGTCATAAGCTATTGACCACTCAAGTGTTTTTGTCCTTAGAATCTGTATCAGTTTCAATTGTTGATGAATCCTCATTATCTAAAGATTGATCTGTCAATGATCCAGCATCACCTTCCTCACTGTTACCATCATAATTGTCACTTTCCGACTGAACACTTGCTTGCTGTGATTATGTTATTTCCTCCGAAAAGCTGATTATCCTTAAAAATACTAATAAAGCAATTAGAACAAATATCAACAAATGAGAAACAGTTTTGGCAAAATCTAAACATTTTATTTAAACAATACCATTTTTGGCCTTCAATAAACGGTAGTCACTTGTTACTTACTTGTCAGTGTCCCGAAGACGCATCCCTACGAAAAGTTTCATAACTATCAACTAGTACATGATACTGTAAACCAACTTTTTTGTGATTGATTTAATTCCGCTAAGTTCGCAAGTAATAAATCAAGAGGCTCAGACACTGAGCCGGTATTGCTCAACTGACAAAAGTTTTTTTTTTTCAAATGGGGGTCTCATGTTAAGCTATGTTCTATATTGACAGAAATGTTGATTTGCTAGACTCAAATGATATGCACAATTATAGTAAAGTCCCATCCATATGAAATTCTAATACAGTTTAGCTAAATTCACTTCAATAGTTTCAGAGCAGATAGTGAAAATAATTTTCGTCTTGGGTCCAAGGTTAAATTATTTTCCGTTCTGGTGGCCATGTATTTTATCAGATCAGAAATTATGAAAAAAAGCTATCTTTGAAAGGGCCTTCCCTACAACATTCCTGTAAGGGTTGGTTGAATTTGCTTTAGTGGTTCCAGAGGAGAAGATGACAATTATTCCTTAAGGTCCTATGTTAAAAACAATGTTATGCGCTGGCAGCCATGTTTTTATCTGACAAAAAATGAGCAATTGTTGTAAAGGACCTTCAACATATTTCAGTAAAGTTTGGTTGAATTTGCTTCAGTGGTTCTAGAGGCGAAAATAAAAATATGATTTTTTCCACAGGGTCCTATGTTTTAATTAAGCCATGTTTTTATCAGATCTGGACAAAGTGACTAAAGTGAGCAATTCTTCTAAAGGACCTTCCATACATCATTTCTGTAAATCTGTTTGGTTGAATTTGCTTCAGCAGTTTCAGAGGAGACAATGAAAATGATAATATGATTTTTCCATAAGGTCCCATGTTCAAACGCTGTCGACCATGTTTTTATTAGATCGGAACACAATAAGCAATCTATGTCAGTGACTTCCAATACACCATTCCTTGAATTTGTTTCTGTGCTTCCAGAGGAGAAGACGAAAATGTAATTATTCCATATGATAAGATCCTATATGTTAACACTATGTTCCGTGCTAGCAGCCATGTGTTTTATCGGATAGAATTTAAATGTTCATTCCTTTGACCTTGAGATGGGAGGTTGTCTCCTTGACATTTACCCCATTTCCCTTTTTTCATATATCAAGGGTCCCCCATAATCTATGACCCCATACATCATTCCCGTCAAGTTTGATTGAATTTGTTTCAGTAGTAGAGGAGAAGAAGAGAAAATGAAAAGCTAATGGACAGACAAGTGATGGCAATAGCTCACACTGACCCTTTTGGTCAGGAGAGTTATTTACACGAACACAAATCTTCATGAGCTACACATTACTTATATTAAATAACAAGAAAAACCCAAATACCAAATATTACTGACCTACTATTAATAGATACTGGGAAGCTTAACATTACCACTGGACCAGAAATTTAGGTCACAGACACAAGTCATATAGCAGACTGTCATATACTACCCAAGACCAAACCACACACCAAATATCTTTGACCTACAACTTAAAGATGCTGGGAAACTTTACATGAACATTTGGACCGTGAAATTGAGATCACACACAAAAACCGTAAAACAAAACACCATGTACTTCTTGGGACCAACAAACCAATATCATTGACGTATCATAAATAGTTGCAGAGAAACTGATCTAATCTGAAACACTTAACATGATCACCACCAGACCATGAAATTTAGGCCATGGACAATAAAGGGCTAAGCCGAGCATAACGTGATACGACTGCAGCATGTTGACCATTGAAATTTGAACATGTGACCCCCTACATGCCTCGTTTTGGGTCGTTTGAAAGTGGAGTTGTGATTTTGTCTCCTTGACATTTACCACATTTTCTTTCTTTTCATAAGTGTAATTTAAAGTTAGTATGGACATACTAAACAAGCTACAGAGCTTGACACAAAAATAAGATGGACACAACAAGGAGACTGACCCAGTAATTAGCTGAACACAAACTAGGGAAGATAAAAATAACCCCGTATGACTCCTTATGATTCCTCTTTGACCCTTATAGTGCAGAAACGGTCAGAATTACGCCAAATTCATTGACTTATTACTGAAAGCTTATATCAAAAGGAATCCTAAGAAAAACAATCCTCTTGAAATCTGAACAAAAATAAAATCTCACATTATTTAGAAAAAATTCAATTTTGGCCCCTTTACCCCTTATAGCTAGGAAAGTTAGAGCTACGCCAAATCTGTTGGCACACTACCAAAAACTTATATCAAAAGGAATCCAATGAAAAAAATTACATCGAAATCCGATGAAAAATAAAATTTTAGGTATTTTTTTTCTAAAACAGACGGGATCAAAACTGAAAATTAAAACCTCAGTGTACGCGTTCGCGAAGAAACATAATAAAACTTGATAATGATCTATCCACTAGAACCAAAGTTATGTTGTCAACAGACGCCGACGCCGTACCATTATACCATTATACAATCGCAAAATTTTTGGTTGCTGTCGTTTAAAAACCAAATGAGAGACCAAAGACCCACCACATATCAACACTAAAAGTTACTGAGAAATTAAACTGATAAAAAAACTTAACATGGTCATTGAACCGTGAAATTGAGGTCATAGACAAAAGCCATATAGCAGACTTTCATGTACTACTAATCACAAAAACTTAACATGAAAATTTACAACGTTCCCGCCGGCATACTATTACGCCTATGTCTCGCTTTCTGTGCCTTTCGTCGCAGGTGAGACAAAAATGTCCTAATAGTTTTCAGAATTCAAGCCATTTCTACGTTTTAAAATACATGTACCTATTTACATGATAAACATGTTATAATCTTTCAAAACATGAGGAGCAGGCCTCCTTAATCATCTTATTAGTATTTTATATAATACAAAATTGTGTTATAAATTCGTTCGCATTGGTACTCGTACTAGTGCATTTTCGTAAATAATCCGTTTTATTCGGTACTTGTCTGGTATGTAACCGTTATAAATACGTTTCATTCGTTCCTCGTCGGGTAGGGTTCCATTGTCACTTCGGTGCGAATTCCTATTCGGTGCAAGACCTGTATAGCTGTGGTGTATAGACTATATGCCTCCGGTTTTCGTGCATTTTCATTGTAAATCATGACCGAAAAAAATATTTACCACCTTACAAAATGATTTTTGTCCGTTTCTCATACGTTTGTGCTATATGGTGTAGTGTAAGAGCGTCTTACAAGTCTGATATTTTCAAAAGCTGTTCTGAAAAAAAAAAATTAGTGTTCAGTTTTCAAATTTTAACCTCTGTATCATACTTTTGTAGGTATATATACAACCTTTTTAATAAGAGACAAAAAAATCAGTAACTGCTCGCCCTTTCGTCTGACAAAGACAAGGAAAAACAACATAAGTCTTACAAAAAAAAAGTGAGCAATTTCTTGGTATGCATTAATGTCTTCTCGGAGTCGTTGAATTACTGTTGAGCTTTTTCATCTGGTAAGCAACCGATAAAACTACTTAACTGAAATAATCAATTCTATGATCCTCCAGATTATACCTATTGTAACTCACGACAATATTGATTTAAAAGAAGGTAAAATTATACCTTGATTAGTCTCTTGTGGTACAAAAACAGGAAATCTGTTATGAAACAATTTAAACCGACAAAAAAAAAAAAAAAAAAAAAAAANTTGGGTCTACATAGAAATACATGGAAAACTCGTCACTTCTTTCCATATAGAGGAAGAGGTATTACCCATTCCAAAAGGTAAGACACAAGGAAGCAACGTAGTGTGTAAGTTTAATTGTTAAGTGCTGTCGATCTGCTAGGTAAATGAGAAAATGTTTTCTAAGACAAAGTCTTCCGTTCCGCTTTGTCGTCGTCTTATATTTGACCTGAATAGTCCATACAAAAACACAATCATTGTTTGCACATTCGAGAAAAGAAAAAAAAAAGATTTTTCATATAAAACTTTCCAATGCTTCTATTCTTTACAAACAGAAAACTTTTTGTAAAAATTGTGTCTCGATATGGCTTCTTTTACTATAGCGGGGTATAAATCTCGATCCAAAGTACATCAGAACTTTATAAGCATTCAACACCATGAATATCAGCCTAGCGTATTTAGATGACAATGGAACAATGTCTGCTTGAACCGCCTAGAAGAACGAAAACAGAAAAACTGCACATTTTTTCAATGTTTTATTTCACGTAGATCAAAAACAGTTTAATCTGTTTGCGTGAAAGGGAAAAACGCCACATGCTCCAAGCAACATGGATGCTAAATTAAAAATGAACTGTTTAATCTTCATGTTTAAATGTTAATATTCATCAAGCAGTTACGCAAAATAAAGGCCACAGAAAAAAAGAAAATATATAAAAAAACCCCAAAATTTAATGTAAAGAATCGGCCCAAATATTCGTTCAAAAACTTAACAGAGGAAACGGTTAAAAGAATGACTGACAATACAGAACAACCTGTGTTGTTCCGAGTTTTTCTGCACATTAAGAAATAGAAACAAAGACCATTTGTCAAAGGACCCCAGCCTGCTAACAATATTCCACAACTCTAGTCAAATATCAGCAAGATGCAGAGGGTTTAATCGCACTTAATGTTAGCTTATATATTTATCGAACCACAGTCTTTTTTGTTACCTAAATGTAACATTATCTTCGATAGAAAAGTGATTCTCTACTTCACACCAAGTTGGATTCAGAGGTACACTTTTTGGTTGGTTGCTCAATCTTATCAAATTCCATAATAGCAGATCTATCAATTTGGACTAACATCTCAAATTTGATGGTAATTGTCATCTTAGTAGTAAAATTTACGACAAAGTGGGCGATTTAAATATCTAAATTATCAATTTCCCTAACATGGACAGTAATATTTCAGATTCTCCTACTTACGCAGTGTATGTTTCAAAGTTGATTCGTTCAGCGATAGCTAGTGCAAATTATACAGACTTGCTCGTTAGTCATGCATGGCTATCTCCATGACTAGTTTAAAAGTAAAGGCGTCAAAAATTTCTGTCTCGTACATCCATTAAAAAAGTTCTTTAAGAGATATCAGTCCCTTGTTGAAATATCTGAAGTTTCGATCCGAACTCTGATTAAAGGTTCTGAACTTAGTACTGTGATGATCATTTCTTGTTCAAGATTGCTACGCGTAGTTACGTGTTCCCCACAGCTGCAGTAAAGTCGATAAAGTCCCATAACTCATGTAAAATTTTGCAAATCAAAATGGCGGCAGGATATGATCAACTGCATTAGGTCGAAAACAGCCAAGCAAAATTTCAGCAAAATCCCTTAATTGGATTTTTTAGGCGATGTGTCTACAAAGTCTTCCTATGTTGTAGTATGCATTAAGTCGATAAAGTCCCATAACTCCCGTAAAATTTGTCGAATCAAAATGGCGGCATAATATGATCAAGTACATATGGGGCAAATGTTCTAACACATTTTATGCATAATACGTTCAGTGGTCTTCGAGGAGTTGCGCCCACAAAGTGTTCCTAAGCTGTAGCATACATTAAGTCGATAAAGTCCAATAAATCCTTTGAAATTTTCAAATCCAAATGGTGGCATGATATGATCAACTGCATTTGGTGACGAACTATCACACAGAATTTCAGCAAAATTTTTCAAATGGTGTAAGAGGAGTTGCACCCACAAAAAAACGTGATGCACGGACGCAGACCATTAATATGTCCCTCCGTCTCGTTGCGGTGGGGACAATAAATTGCTATGATCTAGTACATATGAAGAGTAATAATCCTGGAAAATTTGAAGGAAATCTGAGTAGTGGTTTTTCAGGAGGTGCGTCCACAAGATCTGTCACTGTAGCAAATTGTCAAATTTTCAAAGTCAATATTTGACGAATCAAAATGGCGATGCGATATGATCTAGTATATATGGCGACTAACAATACTGTAAAATTAGAATGAATTCGGACTTGCAGTTTCTGAGGAGTTGCGTCCACAAGATTTGTCATTGTATAACAATGTGAAAATAATCAAAGTCCAATAACTCCAACAAAATTTGACGAATCAAAATGACAATATAATATGATTTAGTACTAATAGTGACTAACAATCCTGAAAAATTTGAATTAATTCTGACCAGCAGCTTCTGAGGAGTTGCAACCACAAAAAAAAACGTGACACACGGACGCAGACCATTACTATGTCTCCCCGTCGTGTTGCGGCGGGGGATAATATACGAACTATCAATAGCAATTGCAGTGGAGTTGCTACCTGACACATGCTCAAAGGTTTTGCATGTCATACTGCCGGGTGAAACCACCGTTTCTTTTGAAAATTGTCTGTACAAAATCAGGATCATTCCGGCATACAATTATTTCCGGTTAGCTAGCAAAAATGATGTAATTTGAACCCGAATAATTCGTTATTTAAAAAAAATTAATTAACATGCAAGTTTAAAAAGATATGCGATGTCTGTTTGAAGATTTTAAATTGATGAAGTGATGAGAAAGGATATAAATTCATAATATAACCATTAACCGCAATGCAATTGTAAAAATAAATAGAAATTTATAAAAATGATGGATTGATTATGTAAATAAAAGAATGTATATTTGTTTTCAAGGGAGTTAGAGCAACTTGCCAGGGAAGGATTCGGGAAGAGAAAGTATATGAAGCAATCATCTTTGCTATTCTTCAAACCATGTGTTACTGCAGGAAATGCTAGGTGTCGTATAGGTTCATTAAAATTGGTTGGTATTAGTAAAGCAAGATACAAGGAACTTTTCGTTGATGTCAGCAAAATGTCTTTTTGTATAGCGTGTCAATGTAAGAAGGAACATCGTCAATCTGAAATTGTATTCGAGATATACGTTTTGGTTTGATCTCAGTGGCGGATTTAGGTGGGGGGGGCGGCCCCTTAGGTCGGAAAATATTTAAAATTCCTAGGGTTTTAAAAAAAAAAATTGGGTTCTGGGCCCCCCTTTTGAAAAAAATATTGGTCGCCATATCCTCCCCCCCCCCCAGCAGAAAGTCTGGATCCGCCACTGGATCTGGACTGATGAGACACAAGTTGTCGAAATGCGCATATGCAGGAAATAAACTAACAGTAAGATCGGTATTGTGTTATATACGACATAGTAATGAGCCGAGTACTAATATAATACAAGAATATTAATTTTTATCGGTAATTTGTATGAGTTTCCTTTGATCTCATGAGTCAAATATTTTCAGTATTTGCTGCTGCACGAATACGAAAAAATATTGGCAAAAAGAATCACAGGCCACACTTTCTTTGTCAATCGTTGCGTCAATGTAAGCAAAGAAATGTGTATCTACGAAAACCGTTTGGATTGTACAAATTCTTCAAAAATTGATATTTTTTTCATAATTTGTTTTTTCCAAATGATGTAGTTAATTACCGATAAAAAGAATAAAATTGTATCTTATACTTAAAATATTGTCTCTAATAATCAGAGATGAAATTGTGATTGATAGAAAAAAGCGGAGATCCACTACACTGGAAGTAGGTATATAGTAAAAGAAACAAATATAATGGAGCAGCTTGAAAGCAAAAAAGTGGAAATCTGCGGATCCGTGGAAAACTTTCATCACTGAATAATAGACTCGCCCATTATTCTCTGCAATATTTTTCGTATCAAAACACAATTTTCATTATAATATATGTCCTATACACATAGCAACCTTGATTTGTAGGGACCATTCTGTTAATGGTTTGAAGTGTCTCAATTGAAAAAATCGGCTCGGAATGTGGAATTTAGACTACATAATATGTGTACGTTACGTAGAGGATGCAGTATTCAATTACGAATAACATACCGAAAAGATGAAGATATGGCAATTTCTTACAATTTTATATAAAGCACCCGATATTGAATGATAATGCATATGTGTGTGAATATTGTTTTCATGAGTGTTTGTAAAATAGAAATGAGTAAAAAGTGGTTTCTTAGCCAAATAAAAATCTACAATAATAAAAACAAAATTTACATATAAGCAGATAAAAATGAAAAAATACAATATGTATGTTATTATTTCATTTACGTTGTCCTACTTAGCATTTGTATTATAATTTGACTTTCCTGAAGGGAATAAAATAGTCAATAGTGCCACTCCTATTATTCCCTGTAGTCTATCTCGCCATCTGTCGTTTCCCTTTCCTTACGAAAATTATGAAGCAGTATGTGTGGTTTACGTATTCAAACGAATTTTAACGTGTATTACTTTTAACGTAGTGTTTGTTCTTGGTTGTTTGGAGATAAATCCTTAAAAGGGTAATTCTCTTTTTTTCTGTTGAAGTTATACTTGTAGACATAAATGTCAATGAAAAAATACAAAAAATACCGAAGTTGCAAAAAAAAAGACAGTAAATTTGGTTATACTGTACACGTGAATTCTATTTAATGATCTATATGAGAAATACAAAATTGCATAATACAAAAAAGAAACGTTGTCATTATACACCTTCCTTTTTCTGGTGGTATATAGTGATCATATTCCGTCCACCATAGGGTACATAATTTGGGGCGATAACTCCTTTTAAAACCAACTGGTGAACTTTCACAGAATGTTCAGATCATATTGCCATTGTGAACCAGCTATTTTAAAAATTGATTTTATTGGTTACATCACCACCAGCATTAGAGAATATCAAAAGTGTTGATATTTCAGAGAAAAAGGTAAGCAGTCATCAGCTTTGGAAAAATTTTTATGAAACAATATATGAAGGTCCTTGTCACGTATGTAGCTGTAATAAATTGTAATTTTTATTTATTATTAAAACTTATGATATTCAAGATTCATTTACATTGTAGGCAAATTTTATTTAGTTTGAATTCACTAGAAAAGACTACAGGTTTGTTCGATGGCAGCAGATGCATCAAATGCATGATACAGAAAGAAATGCCCCCTCTACGTCTTTTGAATAATTTGAAAGTGATAGGTAAAAAAAGGCGTCTTCTTTGACCCATACTTACATGGAGGTTAAGACTTTACCATATGGACGAAAAGCTATTAGTGGACAAGTCCTTTATTTTCCATATGATGTTCAGGAAGAAACAGGAACATTTTCGCATGGAGGACTTATTCTGGTTAGAGTTGCTAGACAGAAATAAGGAGTATAAGAATTTTTTGTCAATATAGATATGATAATAGATGGCATATCTTGGTTAAAAAGAAATAATCTTTTCACAAGACACTGTGCGCCCTGTCATGGAAGATATGATGAAAATTATAGAAATGATAGATGGCTACCAGAAACATCAGTGACTGAAAAAAATCAAGTTTTATCCACCCTCCATCCTCCAAGTTCATTTAAAAAAATATGCTGGAGTTATACATGTAGAAAATATACCCGTATATGAAATTAAGAAAATCGGTTTAAAATATAATGAAAATGTTTTCAGTTGATTATGTGAAACAGATGGCTTCTCCAACGCTTTTTCCACGAAGTATGAAGGGACCTTGGAGTCTAAGAAAACATAAAGTAATTGTGCTTCAATATTTCCAGTCCAGACGTTTGTCCTTTCAAAATCGCTGGCAGTTTGATCAATATTGATGCAAGGATTAGATTTCAAAAACAAGATGGGACATCATAAACTTCCGTCACAACTAAGTTCAAAGAAAAAAAATTGTTAGGGTTTTTTTCTGTCATTTGTGATGAGAATCTTCAGAATTTTTTTTTTCTAATATTTTAGTACGAGGGTTGAACGTCATTTTAAACACCGCATTTATTATTTTTTATAAGAACTTCATATAAGAAAAAAAAAAATTTAGTATGTTATGAAAATAACCACCCTTCATGCAGTTATTAATAGCGCGTGCATTAATTCAACATTTTATTTTATTATTTTTTAAGCCATATCTAAAATTGATTTTTTAGGGGGCGACCGATTTTTTTTTCTTCGAAGCAGTTTCATGCTGAACGCTAAGGACAACAAATTTGACTCAGGATTGGCGGGGATTACTAGTATATTCTGATGCTTGCATAAATTAGAATCTTTTGACCAAGACGACTGTCCTTGCACATAATGCAGGACTAACATGAAAAATGCCATTCTATAACCTTGTAGTATTGGCATCATATGAATAATTGAATAAATAACAAAATACCGAAGTTACTGTTAATTTAGTTTCTGCATAGGAGCATTTCGGCAACTTATATCTCCTTGGTGCAGATCAAATAAAAACATTTGGAAATTCATATACAAAAGTATATGTAAAAGCCGATAGAGAACAAATTACCAATAGGATCGAAAAAGTAAAGCCAAAATAAACTGACTGAAAGTGGCACACAATTTTTTATTATGCATATAATATCTGCAACTTAGGACGGTATACTAAATTACCACAAAAAGGAAGTATACCCGAGACGCGAGTGTGGTAATCTAGTATACCTACCGAAATTCAAGGCAGCATGTTTAATATTATACTGAACATCTTAACTGTTTTACTTCTTCAAGAAGCGTCATTGTAGAATTTGAGCGGCATTTTACCAATCAAGATTCAAGTGAATATAATATAAATAAATATCCCGATTGTACGATAGTAGAAATGCTCCCAAAAGATGAATATGTTTTAAATTGAAAATTTCAGCATTGCAATAACGCCCCCTTTTATACTCCCTTTTTCAAAGATTTGATATTTAATAAAATAAGCCAGATCTTTAACTTTAGGCTTTAAAACTTAATATTTCTTTTCACGCTCTCTTAACTCTTAAGGAAGACAAATAACTTAGTCCGAAGCCCCGCAGTACCGACTTAAATTAAATATTACGTGAAAGAGAAGTATAAAATCTAGAAAAGTTATGCGTTTATAAACTTCAGGGATAATCAAACTATATTTTAAATTTAAAGGGTGTAATTGAGGATTTTAGTTTTGCAAATTTAGTTTTCTGGTGACGCATTAGCAATCCGGGAAAAATGATATTTGCGAGAGTAAAATCTTAAATTTACCATCAAGATTCTTGGATACAGGTTTTCTATCTCTTTTTTTTAATGCGAAGGCAAAAAGGGTTTTTAAAGCTATATAAACAATACCGGAAGTTTGGTATTCATATACGCAATTACATTGATCGTGGTTCCGACGATAATGCATTGATTTCACCCTTGAGACATCTAATTAGTCAGCGTTACAAACATAACTGCATTAGAATGGAGCTTTACTAGTTAAAGTTGTATATACTAATAAATCCACAGAGATTTAATTTGAGAATCAACATCTGATTCACCCAACTTGTTGAGTAACTCATCACAATATATATTTTAAGCAATTTCTGTATTTTTTGGGGGTTATTTATTACCACTGGGCCGATGCCACTGCTTATGGACTATCAGTCCCCGAGGGTATTCACCAATCCAGTGGCTAGTGCTTCGGTGCTTGCCCGAAAACCGATTTCATTTGGAAACTTGCAATATCTAAATTTTAGAAAAAATTGTTTAAATATAAGGAGTATCTCCCTCTTGCATAGCTCTATCCTTAGCTGATTTTGGCTTTTTTACTTAGATCTAATTGGTTATTTGCTCTTTATCAGTTTTTACACGTATTTTGGTTCATGGATTTCTAAATGTTTTGATTTTATCTGTACTGAAGAGACATAAGTTGTCGAAATGCGCATATACAGAAACAAAATTCACAGTAATTTCGGTATTTTGTTATTTATGACCATATTTGACTGTAATAAGCAATGAATAAGCAATCCTTTTAAATGCCTTTTTTTCGAAATGAAGCAAAATGTCTTTTAAATGCTTGAGATGATGAAGACGTCACATGCCCTGCATCATAAATGAGGTTCATCCAGGACCTTCAGAGTTAAAGGCGAAGCCGAAAAGGATCTAAGCAAAATAGGAAAGTGGCATTTTGTTTCCAAAATAGACATGTTTCAATTTACAGACCCATGTAAAGTTAGATTATATACTACTCAACAAAAGAAAAGTCCACTCACGTTTTTCTGGAATATAATTTTATATAAAAGCATTATTTTTGTTCTCTTTATTTATTATCATCTTTAGCAATAACGATTCAAATTTTACTCTTGACAAGAACATATCCTGACAAAATTAAGAGAACTTCCGGTAAAAAGAATTGAGACATAAATTAGCAAGCGCAGAAAGCTAATGATTTTTTTTTTGTTATACAAGAACAACATTGACACATTGACATTGACATTGACATATTTAATTACCAATTTGCCATTTTGAAATAATCGATGCTTCCACAAGGTTGAAAAAAAATCTGGGAGTTTTGACCGCTTGGAGTATTTGTTTCAGTGTTAACTTAGATATAGTGAAAGGAGACTTTAATTTGTTGAGAAGTGATAAATGAGTTATCAGAAATGCACCGAATACAAAAAAATTCGGAAAACTGTTGAAGTCATGACGTTAAACTGAAAAACGTCAAAACTCTAGAATTCGACCTTGACCTTATCTTTTATGGATTTTTTTTGCGATTTTGGGAAGGTTACAAATTATGTATTGATTTTATCAACAAACATTGGAAATTCATATTAGACCGCCGTTGACCTACTGTTGAAATCCGCAATTTTTTTTTATCACTGTTTCGAAAAATGTCTCCCGTTAGCAACGACTGAAGTTTGTCATAACAAATATGCAAGGAACTAATAAAACTTAGTTTTCTCCGAAGTAGGCAACAAAATTTGAACTTTTATCATCCCTATTTGAAAATATATCGAGGATCATTGTAGGTGGACGTTTCTTTTGTTGATTAGTATATAACATCAAGGTTTAATTAAAGTATTTTAAGAAAGCTGGATTGTTCACACATAATTCGAATCTTCCAAAAAGTTCCTTCGCTAAAATCATTGTAGTTCCTCGTTAGTACATTTAAGAATTAGAGCTCGTTGTCATTTTTTTTTCAAATTTAGTACATTTAGATAAATATAGCTAAACCCGTATGTTAACTGGGAAATAAGTATTTTAATGTCGCGTATCTGTATAACGGTCTTACTTGTAAATGAATGGTGGCAATTGGCTAACTGACCTCTGTGGAATTATACGTGTGCAAACATTAAGAATACCAGAAATTGAATTGAAATGTTTTTGAGGCCTAATTACATTTCATGCATATTCATTTGAATTCCGCTAATTTGATACCGACCACGTGGCATATCAATGTGAAGTTGCAATTCCCATGAAACACATTTGACCACATGTTCACGTGGCTGATTAATTTGTAAAAATAGGATCCCAATGTGCATGGTGTACTTTCCTGTAAATAAATTGTGTTTTTCTATATTTCGGTCAAAATGTAATTATAAGAATTGAATGCATTATTTTGAAGTTTCACAGGGATTATGAAAGTGTCGACCGGGCATCATTAAAAATGTGCTTCGGTCAACACTTTCATATTCCAATGAAACTTCAAAATAATGCATGCAATTCATAAATAAAAACGAAGTTTGTTTTGTATTATACAGAGAGATATAAAGAAATTCATACATTAGCAGATTGTGAGGGATGTGGGACCAACAGAGCTTAAGACAGCCGTTTCCTTTATCATGAGAAAATATTCGACAGAATACAGACCAGCCCTGTAAAAAAAGTATGCATACTAGTATCAAATAATTCCAATTTCATTGCATAGTTTCACTAGAAGCTCCTTGACAGTCAAAGGGTCCTCACCTAAAGAAAATTCCTTTGTTTACAATGGTCAATGATGCACTATCTTTAACTTATACATTAGTATTGATATGCATATTATGACGACAATAATACACTGATTCTAAATTAAGAATATAAATGTTTGAAGCTCAGGAACGAGTTGAAATTCTAATCTTTGTGTCTATGTTCCAGACCGTACGCGTACGGTCTGGCTATTTCAAAGTCTTACGTGTTCTTGGATAATATATCAATAAATTTATATGTACCGTTCACAATATTATGTAAAGAATTAAGCTCTTATGTTTAGAAACAAGTAAGATTTTCTAAAAATCGTTATTTTAAAGAAAATATAAGAGAAAAATAACCATTTACTTTACTGTAATTATATTTTGGAGACGTGTTTATAAAATTGAGTTATAATTGAACGTTATTTGAGATATAAAAATAAAAAAAATCTAGTGTTTCGTAAAGAAAATGGAATGTTAATTGAAATAAAATATACGGTCTTCTTGTCTGAAAAATCATTGAATACCACCTATAAGGAACAACAACATGTTTCCCAATTACTCCAAAGAAGGGTGCAAATCCCAAAATCTCGTAAATGGACGGCTGAATAAATAACAGCAGAAATTACACATGGTCCCAAAAAGGAATACCCCCTGTCCACGAACAAAAGTTCTCAATGTAAAAATCTGTCCACGAACAAAAGTTCTCAATGCAAAAATGAAGTTTATGTATTACCTTTAAAATTTGTGTGAAAATGTGAAAATATTTTTTTATATCACTGCTTCTATAATTTCATTTCAGTTATATAAGAAATTTATTATTTTTATAAATACCTAATAATTTATACCGCTTTCAGTGGTAGTTAGTGCTATA
>MJUU01027267.1:0-11370 GCA_002080025.1 Modiolus philippinarum
ACTATTCTTTAAAAAGATTCTTCGGGTTTATCCCCTACTTGTTGTATCGAAAAACATATCCAAGTTTCATTTCAATTGGATGTAAACTTTTGCTTTAGTTTTTTTTTTCGGTCTCTGTGACCTTGATCTTTGAACTACTTACTCCAAAATGAATAGGGTTGCTCCCCTCTTAGTATCAAACAACGTATTCATGTATCATTTCAATTGGATGTAAACTTTTTGAGTTATCATCCGGAAACCAAATTTTTTTTTTGAAATTTTTAGTCTTTTTTGGATTACTGTTACCTTTACTTTTGACCTACTTTCGTCAAAATCAATCGGGTCTCTTTTGTCTTGGTGTCAAACATTGTTACCAAGTTTATTTCAATTGGATGTAAACTTTTTGCGTTATAATAAAGAAACCAAATTTTTCTGAAATTTTCAGTCTATTCTGGGTCACTGTGACCTTGACCTTTGACCTACTTTCCCCAAAATCAAAATAGTTCCTTCTCTCTTTGTATCCAACAATATATTAAAGTTTCATTTAAATTGGATGTAAACTTTTTGAGTTATCACCCGGAAACCAATGTTTGACGACCTCCCACCCTCCAGCATACACGACAACACCAAACCAATAGCCGAGCTCAACTTCGTTTCAGCTTGGCTAATAAAAGTATTTTTGCCAATGTTAACGAAATTAAAAGAAGTTCTGAACCATCGATAAGATTTTTATTCATCAATGCCAATGGAATCACATGAATAAAGGCTTCAAGAGTAAGTTCAGAACAGTTTCTTCAGACGTATAAAAAGCTCAAATTTTATAAAATTGTATGTAGAGGCCTCGATGGGTATGGTGATCACACAAAATTAAGTATATTTTAACCCCCCCCCCCTTTCAAACAATATTGCCTTCTAGGTTATGATTTTCAATACCCTCTTGTTATGTCAGATGACTTTACAAATATCGATATGGTTCAGATAATTTTTTGTCACGTGTATTGATGGATATGAACTAATGACAAATTTTCCTTTTCACGAAATCCCTTTTAATATTTGGTTCGTTCTTATCCTCTTGTTTATCTAGTATATTTGAACATCATGATTTGAGGAAACAATGGCAGTAGAATACCAAATTAACAAAACACAATATTAAATACAACAAAAAAATGTCAACATGTGCCCCGATGGAAGGTTTGAGGAAATACTGTTTTTTAACATTAATCTTTAATTTTCGTAAGTTTGTTTCACAACAGATGATTTGAACGGTTGTTTGAAATTTCCGTGAATTGAGATTGTTTCCTTTAAGATACTGAAGAGTATAATTTTTATCAACATATCTTTTTATCACAAAGAACCAATGTTATTATGACGCGGTTTATCTAAGCGTAAATAGTCTTTTTCGAAGAAACTTTAAACGTGAAGAATCTGGTTCATCTTCAGTAATTCAAATTTGGCAAACAGACAAATGTATGAAACGCAATTTAGTCTGAGTGAGATGAAACTGAAAAACCTATTTACTGAAAAAAATACCAAAAAAAACAGAAAAGCTGAAACAAAAAATACGATAGCAAATTTATTAGTCTATGACTGATAAAGTGAAACCGCAAACGAATTCAAGACAAAAAAGATAGACAGCAGAACTTCTTAAAATAGTGTAGTTGCACCATAGAGATGGATCATAAAGCCGGAAAGCATTTAGGCGTCATCGATGACACTCAGATTTGGTTAAAGATTCGTTTTTTCTTCATGTTTTTACTCTAAGTAAAATGCAAATCTTCTGCTGTTTCTTTGTGAATTCAAATAATTGTTTTTTATTCATAGACAAAACTTAACACATTGTTCATCTTTATAATAAATTAAATAGTAAATCTAATAATGTAATCTGGAATATCAAAGATTATGTTCATGATTTTTCGTCTCTGTCTAGTTACTGTTCATGTTGTTTATTTAAATAACTTTTTATATACTAGTAGTATAGGGCCTGTAAGTCTCGTACAATTTTGGAACTTCCGGGATTAAAAATTGTACCCGGAAGTTACATTTAAAACAAAGATATATGACGTTTTAAACAATAATTTGAACGTCATAATCCTCTGACGTCATGTTTTGGCGGGAAACGTTTTCGAATTGCCTGTTTATCGTTGATTCCCGTGAGTCACATGACGAGACTTACAGACCCTATTACAAAACAATTGGAGGTAATAACCGAACAGCATTGTCAAAAGTCGAAATCCAATGATCAATAGACAAAACAGTTGCAAAACAAACGGAAAAATTGCCACCCGCAATGGTCCTAGCTTGGTACAAGTATTTCAAATTAGGCCAAATCAAATGCATTATGTGATACACGAAGCAGGCAAAGTTAGTTTGGAACTCATTCAGTTTGTTTCAAATAACCTATTCTAGCTTTCACAGCAACTTATTGTCATATAAGTAAATACCGAAGTAACTGTGAATTTTGATTCTGCATATGCGCATTTCGACAACTTATGTCTCATCAGTGCAGATAAAATCTAAACGTTTGGAAGTCCATGAAGTCAAAGATGTTTAAAAACTGATAGACAACAAATAATCCAATATGATCTAAATAGAAAGCCAAAATCAGCTAAGGACAGAGCTTTGCATGAGGGAGATACTCCTTAGTTTCAACAAAATTTACAAAAATTAGATATTGCAAGGTTCCAAATATAATCGGCTTTCGGGTGAGCACCGAAGTATTGACTACTGGGCTGGTGAATACCCTCGGGGACTAACAGTCCTCCAGCAGTGGCATCGAGCCAGTGGTAACAAATAAGTAAATACCGAAGTTACTGTGAATTTTGATTCTGCATATGCGCATTTCGACAACTTATGTATCATCAGTGGTGATAAAATCTAAACGTTTGGAAGACCATGAAGTCAAAGATGTTTAAAAACTGATAGACAACAAATAATCCAATATGATATAAATACTAGTAGAAAGCCAAAATCAGCTAAGGACAGAGCTTTGCATGAGGGAGATACTCCTTAGTTTCAACAAAATTTACAAAAATTAGATATTGTAAGGTTCCAAATGTAATCGGCTTTCGGGTCAGTACTGACTACTGGGCTGGTGAATACCCTCGGGGACTAACAGTCCACCAGCAGTGGCATCGACCCAGTGGTAACAAATAAGTAAATACCGAAGTTACATGTGATACAATTTAGAGCTTTATCATTCGCATGACAATTCTGAGATAGAATACTTCCGTACTTTCGATCAAATGAATTAGATATAAATCATTAATGATTTTCTCTATTTTAGTTAATAAGTTCCAAAAGCTTCTAAGTCAGGGATTTGTCCAGCCTATGCCAATTTCATCCCTCAAGAAATTATATGGCAGTCTCTCCAACATCATTGAAAGATATTACGTGTCAGTGTCCCAAATGAAAGAGGATATTTTCAGTTAGATTCACGTCTCCCCGATTTGACTTTACCGATTTTGACTTTTTCCTAGATTTACTCACTTACAGTATGACGGGTGCTGTTAACAGCGCAAGACATACTTATCCTTCCGGAGCACCTGATGTCACTCTCAGTTTCACGGAATGTTTTCTTTTTATTTCTGTGCTTTGTAGCTGTCTGAAGTCAATGTTTTCTGTATTCTCTTTTTGCCATGTGTTTGGCCTTCGATTTTTGTAAATAACAATCCTTTGTTCCTTCGATATTCTATCGCCGTTGTCCCATTTTTTAAAGATATCTTAAAATTGATATGAAACTTTTCAGCTATTTTTGATACATTAATATTCCATTTAAGAAAATAATTATATGCTATTGCAATAAAAATGCTACAAGTAGCAAATCAAAGAAATTGATGTTTTTTATCCTTGGACAAATAAAGAAATTTTATTGGTCCTTTTGTGTCAAAGCATACACAACAGTGCTATTATGAATATAAATTATCTTACATAATTGCTATCCAGAATGTATGTATTATTTTTAAAGGAAACGAAATTAAATGTGGTCAAAAAGTTAAACGGTAACTTCAAGATGAAGAACAACAATAAAAACGTTGTTCCATTGATAACTTCTATCATGTATTAGTAGAGACTTTCTCTCATGTGTATTTACTCCATATCCTTTGATATTAAAGATCAGGCTGAACCATTCTTTCAATGTTATCAGAACAAAGGTCTCCGTTAGGCTTGATTTCCTGATGCAACGGCTGGGATCAGGATTTATAATCGGACTTATGCATCTGATTCAAGTAATCAATCACCTATTAGGCCACACCCCAAAAAGTATGAAATATTTTACAAATGTTAACTATTCAGAAGACAGCAGATGTGTAAATTTCCGAGTGGATTGCAATATGACAATAAGCTGTATGCATTCAAATCAATCTATCATTATCCCCACCAAAAGTAACTTAACATCAACATGATCAATCAAATATTTATAAAGTGGTGTCGCGTCTCAGTTTTTTTTTTCGGATATCGGAAATCGATATTTAAAGTTAGATAAGAAAGTTAACTTAAAACGGCATTCGGATTTTCGAGAGAGATATATCAAGCAGATAGCAAATACCACCATTCAAAAATGCATAAATTTAGCATCACTGAACAGACTCGGAAATTGGTAATCTTTAGAAATCCAATTTGATTAAATTTCTAACTTTTTCACCCTTTATTGTAATGGAGTGACTCTGAGCAGTTGCATTAATTAATCACATCTGTGTTAAGAACGAATAATACTATACTGCTTAGATAATAAACATTTTACAGACATACCCCTTTTGTAGCTTGTTTTACATGGGGTATGAATGCATACCATTCCAATAATGATCAATTAATACAACTAAATATTTCAACATATACTTATATTTACATTTAAAATACATTATAAAAAGTTTGGCACAATTTATAACAAATAAATGCAAGTTTGTTACATATAAAAAATGGCATCAAACAAGTTTTATGTCAAAATTAGCGGACCGTTGATGTGGATTTCATTTTTAATTTCAGTAAATGCTGTGTATTTATGTAATATGATCTTTTTAATTTATCAATATCCTTCCTGAGTTGGTTATCACATTGTGAAATTCCATGTCATGGAACAGGAAAGCCATAATCTACATCCCTCCTATTTCTATTACGTCGTGTTAGTGAAAAATCAGTATGGCGATGTCTTGCAGGTTTTGGAGTGTTTTTAAACTTTTTACGCATTAAACATAAACCTAATATAATCAAAGATAAGCCTAAGAAAATTCCAGATACACTACTTGACACTATCAGTAATATTGCACTGTCAGTAAGATCTGTCTCATTGCTAGCTCCAGTATCTAAATATAAAATATAAATAGAAATAAACCACAAAATGAAACTTTTGCAATTTTTTTTATCAAATTGTTTCTTAAATATTTTGAAGAACATAGCCAAGTGATCAAGATACAACCACGATTCAGTCGCATTACGTCAGTATTTTTCTATTGACGAAGCATTCACTTACTTTCTATATGCAAACGATATAATGAATTCAAAACTCATGCAAGGTATGATAAAATCTAAAACAGATTTTTAAAGCTATCCCCTCATAGAGTCATTTTTTTTCTATCATTTCTATGCAAAATCCTTGAATTTTTTATTTAAGTTTTTGTGCTAAAATGCACGGTGACCCCGTCTTGAGCAATAATGCAATTATCTTTCTATACAGAAAATTTCACAAAATTCTATAATAGGAAAATAATACCCTACAGACACATCAAATGTCTTATGTATAATCAATGGATAAACATACTTGAGAAATATAGTCCCCCAAAATGGACTGCAGATACAGTTAAACTACATTGTACATTGTATCTAAAAAAACAATTTCATGTATACTGAGTTATCCGTGTACTCTTTTCAGTCTTACTTAAACTTTACTTTTTATCTGAAGTCCTTTTCACGCCTTGTGTATTTGACTTTACTCCATAACTTTCTTAAACTGAATTACTTAAGCAATAAATTGATAGTTCTATTGGAGTGTAAAAGCGTGTATCGTAGCACATTTTGAATGAAATGCGCTAGCGCTTCATGTGAAAATGTGCTACGGTCCACGCTTTTACACGACAACACACGATTGTTTGTATCTTAATATTCTTAGTTTGTCAAATACATGTGTACATAAACAATGAAACGGTTTGGAGTAAATGAACATGAATCACGGTTTTTACAAATACATACTAAAACCAAACAAAAGAAAAACACTTTTAGTTTTCTTTATTTATTGTCACCATGAAGTCTTCAAGAATAAGCTTTGCTGATACCTCAAAAGAAGTTTACCTCTAGTACCACTTTAAGTGGAATTAATGGCTAGATGTAGAACAACGCTACATCGGTGTTTGTTTTTACTCAAGGATCGTCGTCAAACATAACTGATTTCAAAAGTGTTTTTACAACTGCTGAAAAAAATGAAAGGGTATGGAGTGAATGTACATGTGACAATAACGCACATGATACATAGAAAACTCTAGTTTATAAGGGACAGGGCTTTTATTCCTGTCTACATCTTGATGTCGCCAGGGGCTCTTCAGCCAAAGGTGAACAATATTCAACCCCCAATCAAAAAGGCCCTAGCGCGCACATAAGTGGTATTATTGACAAAAATTATATCAAGGTCACTCTCTTGCTCCCCACCTGCCATGCAGTGCCATCTTGGGCGATGCTCAGGGTTATCCAGCTGAAAGCACCAGGGTTACAAGAAAGGAATAAAAATGTTGAGCAACATCGATCGCAGCTAAAATATGTCATTGAAGTAACACATGTCGGGAGCGGTCAATGAGGAAAAAGTAAAACCTGGCAATGGCTGCCTACAAATATTTGTCATTAAGTAGCCCGACGAAAGACAAAAATACGGACAAAAACAACATGAACAACAACGATAGATTGAAATAGATGTAGGAAAACCTTGCAGTGCAACTTAGGTTGAAATCTATTTCAGGAAAAAAATAATGGAAGACGCATACAACATAAAAACAACCGCTGGGTACTCATCGAGTCAACTGCAAGAAAACTATTGCGAGTTTATGACAGAAGCATAAACAACAAAAAAATCTTGACTTCTTAGACAATGGTAAGCATATCTTATTGTATCAGACTGATGAACTAACAACTTCTTTAGATGTTATGGCAAATAGCTTAAGACGAAATGCAATATTTGTGTATTTAGTATATTATCTTTTCTTTATAATAGCAAATTATCATACTTGCGTCCATCTGGTTTGATTTTGAAAGCTTCGTTGTTGTCGCTGCTGTAGATGAAGAAGTTATTTCTGAAAAGGGCATGGATGTTGACTTTGTTGTCGTTGAAGCAGTGGACTGTTGTGAATGTGAAGACGTTGTATCTGAAGTAAATGTCGATTTTATTGCTGGGGACGTTTTTAAGGTGTGTCCAAAATTACTTGTAGAAGTTGATTCTCGAATCATTATCGAAGTTAAATCTGAGACAGGTGTTGAGCTAGACTGAAAATCTGTTGATATAGTAGTTGTTTCTTCTGATGTAATGGCAGAGCTTGCAGACGAAGTGTCCTCAAATCTATTTGAAGTAGTATGCTCCAAAGTAGTTGTGAAATGTCTCCCTATCAAAGTTGTAGAAAGCGTTACTGTAGTAGATATTTTAGCAGCACTTGTAGCTGTGATTGATGTATCTCGAGTTGTAGGAGTATTGTCTGTAGTTGATGTCGCTTCCTTGGTCGTAGAAGTGATTAAAGTTTCTCGAGTTGTAGGAGTATTGTCTGTAGTTGACTTCGTTTCCTCGGTTGAAACGTCACAAGAAACAGAACAAGGTAAACAGGGCTGTGGTGTAGTGTTAAGAACTTCAGTAGAACCTGTCAATAAAAAAACGTCGGTAAAAGGGAAGTAATTCATTGATGTCAACAATGGCGTTTCGACGGTGATTTGTTAAATTATTTTTTTGGATGCTGAGGGGGAGAAATAATCAAACACCAGTGAGAGGGTCAGACAAAAAAAATCTCAGACACCCTCGGGTAAGATTTCTGGTGTCTTGGACTCAGCAAGCTTCGTCCGAGAACCTGAAATCTTACCCTTGGGTGTCTGAGATTTTTCTCTCTGGCCCTCGCCCTGGTGTAAGAGTCTTATCATCTTTGTTGACGTTCCATGAGTATAACAACATGGATGCTGTGCTGTTCGACATCAAGGAATGAATGCCACTCAAACAGCCGCTTGGGGTCGTATTTAGCATATTTTAAGGAATGAGCATTTTTGAGGGACTCAAGGTGAATAAAAACAATAGAGGTTTGTTCAGTTGCTTGGTTTTATTTGTGGAGATTTTGTATCATATCTATTTACTCCATATAATTTCATTATCTTTTTTAAATTAGCATAATGATTTAGTTTTTTAGGAACTTCTTGATACTTTATACTTTGTTACCACTGGGTCGTGGCCTCTGCGGGTGGACTGTTAGTCCCCGAAGGTATTCACCAGCCTAGTAGTCAGTACTTCGGTGCTGACCCGAAAACCGATTTTAAACCTTGCAATATTTAAATTTTTGTAAATTTTGTCGAAATCTAAGGAGTATCTCCCTCATGCAAAGCTCTGTCCTTAGCTAATTTTGGCTTCACATTTAGATCATATTGGGTATTTGTTCTCTATCAGTTTTTGAAAGATAATTGATTGTATGGTCTTCCAAACTTTTAGATTTTATCTGCACGGAAGAGACATAAGTTGTCGAAATGCGCATATGAAGAAAGTAAATTCACAGTAACTTCGGTATTTTAGTTATTTGCTGTTTTTATTTCCGTTTATTCTTTGTCAGACATGTTTATGGATTTCTCCAAAGTTTTTGTGCCAATAGGAAAAAAGGAAGCAGTACACATTTTTTTGTTGACTTAACATTTAATACCTTATTTCAAGAAAACATAATGACTTTCGTTCATACCTAACTTCCGAATCTCGCGATAGTCATCGTTTGGTATATCAGTTGTGTAAGAGCAATAATCACAGGTGGGCGTTGTTGAAATATCTGGTTCCGTGTTTGGAGTGTATATTCGTTCTTGAGATGCCTTTGAATTTTTATCTGTTAAAAAAGCAAAATTAAAAAATATATTCTTGAACAAAAATGACATTGAAATGGAATTGGTTTTAATGATTTCATACCTACCTAACTTATTCTTTATTGATAACATATTTGTAGAATTTGGAGGACAAGATTTCCAGCAGACAATAGGGATGTCTATGGGGACTAATTGTGCGCCACTTTTAGCAGATGTGTTTCTTTATTCGTATGAAGCCAGGTTCATACAAGGGCTAGTTCAGAAAAAGACAACAAGCTAGCCAAATCCTTTACTTTCAGTTTCCGTTATATAGATCATGTTCTTTCATTGAACAATCCTCAATTTAAGGATAACATTCATCTTATATACCAAAATTAACTCGAAATTAAAGAGACCACGGATACACCATCATCAGCATCATACCTAGACCTATACCTCTAGATTGACAACTCTGGACGTCTGAAAACAAAACTTTACGACAAGCGAGATGATTTCGACTTTCCAATACTGAACTTCACGTTTTTGAGCAGTAATATTCCCACTTCTCCGGCATATGGCGTGTACATTTCACAACTCATTCGCTATTGCCGTGGCTGTAGTTTGTACAGCGATATTGTCAACAGAGCGAAATTACTGTTTCAAAAACTTATACATCAAGGGTATGTTCAGTCACTGTTGCAATTGTCACTTCAGAAGTTTTACGGTCGTCTCCATGATTTGACAGACCATTACAATGTTTCTGTTTCAAAAATGAGAACAGATATCTTTGGGTAGATCCAGAGTTTGTTTCCGGACTGACTAACACCGACTTTGACAAAATTGGACTGTTCACTGGCAGTGTGACGGGTGCCACGCGTGGAGCAGATCATGCTTACCCTTCCGGAACACCTGATGATACTTCAGTTTTTATAGGGGTTCACACTGCTAGTGCTTTAGTTTCGTGGCGTTTTTGTTCATTTTTGTTTGTTTGTTATGTCTTTGTCATACTGTCTCCATTCGTGCTGCTGTGAATTTCGGTCATTTTGGATTTATGATTTTAGAATTTCCCCTTTCCTCGTTCTTGCTTCGGTATTCGTTTGCAGATGTATTATAATTACATACATGTATATTTTGAAGAAGCCAGCTTTCTGATGAAAAGGAAAAAAATATTGATGTAAATGGTTTATGCTGCCATATTCAATATACAAAAATACCGATGTTGCATAAAAAACAGTAAATTTCATTATGCTGTACACGTGTTTCAAGGAGTTACCTCTCATCAGCAGCATTAATATCAAATAATCTTGAAAGCCATAATCCAAAAGTTGTCACAAAGTAAGTACTCATTACCACAATATATCAAAATAGGAAGCCAAATCAATATAAGAAGCATATGATATCACAATAAATACATATTAAGTGTTACTACTCGAAGGTAATATACAATAACATAATTATTATCAAACTTGGAAAGGGTTATTGACAAAGTACATGCGTTCGGCCGTAAAATTGAAAAAAAAAACATAGCTGCTTAGATAACAAAAACCTAAAAAAAATGATACGTTGTGTGTGCTCGAAACTGTCTTACTATTTAATTGCCCTGACAACCAATGGATTGAAAAATATTTTTGGGTATAATAAAACTCTCGTTTCTTTTATCTTTTATAAATTATGTAATTGAGTTTTCGAAAATTTTTAGAGTAAAACGTGTACATAAAATTTACTTACCACCCAATAAATAAAAGTAAAATAAACTTGTTGAAATCTTTGTAAGTCTCAAACAGAAGAAATATGATTTATAACTTCCAATCTCTTCATATTTTTCATTACCTCTGCAATGAAAGGATATATATAGTACACCCTTCCGGATCAAGTGGATTACGATATTTCTCCAGTTCGAAATAGTTAAATATGTGATTTTCAACATGCGAGATTTAGCGAGCATGCTAAAATCAGAAATTTAACCATCGAGAATGGAGAAATATCGTAATCCACGAGCAAACGGAAGGATATATTGTTTCTCCAATGACTTTTATTGTGTTTCAGGTGTATATCTAATGGTTCAGCACGGTTGTCAACGTTTGCCGCGCTATCTGAAAGCCTAGTAACGATGACTTCACAATAGACTTTATGAAAGAAATGAAACGTTGCGGGAAATATCACGCAGAAATTTCACCAACGTGCCGATTAAAAATAATACGTATCTTTGACCAACTGCTTTAACACGCTAAGAATGGAGAAATAACATTACATTGTTGTGTATATTATTAAAAATGATGACTTTTACATTACTTTGATGATTACTAGACAATGTATTTCCTTAAAAATGAAACAAAGTCTTTTGCAGGATAACTCGAATCAATGTAACCAGAATCTTGCGATAACAAAATTGAAAAAAAA
>MJUU01027267.1:19369-36968 GCA_002080025.1 Modiolus philippinarum
GGTAGTCAAATCCGGGAAGACGTGAATCTAGCTGAAAATGTCCACTTTCATTTGGGATACTGACACGTCATATCTTTCAATGATGCTATGGTGACGGCCATAGAATTTCTTGAGGGATGAAATTAAAAAAGGTTGAACAAATCCCTGTCTAAGCAGCTTTTGGGACAGTGTTTTTGCTCTGTTAAAAAATCACTGTACAAACTACAAGCTCGACAGTAACGAATCAACTGTGAAATGTACACTCCATATGCTGGAGAGGTAGGTATATTGCTGCTAAGAAAGGGAAAGTTCACAATGGGGAAATTAAAATCATCACGCTTGTCATATAGCTTAGATTTCAAAAGTCCATCTTCGTCAATATACAATAAAAGATCTAGGTACGAAGCTGAAGTAGGTGTTTCAGTTGTTTCTTTAATTTCAAGCTCATTTGGATAGATCTGATGTAAATAATCCTTAAATTTAGGATTATTAAGAGAAAGCACATCGTCTATATAGCGGAGGCTGAAATTAAAGGACTGGGCTAAATGTTTTTGTTTTCTTTGAATAAGCCCTTGTAAAAACTTGGCCTTGTACGAGTAAAGGAAAAGGTCAGCTAAAAGCGGCGCACAGTTTGTTCCCATAGGAATCCCTATTGTCTGTTGGAAAACACGACCTCCAAATTCGACAACAATATTATCGATCAAAAATTCTAACATTTTGATTACGTCAGTCTCGGTGTTCTTCTTATTTGAATCGGTGTGGTTCTTAACAAAATATGTCTTGTCTTTCCCTATAACTAAAAAATGAATTGTTTTCGTCTTGTTTAATGATTAAATTGAAACTGAAGACTTAAAATCGAATTTTCCAATCATATTAATGCTACAAAGGCATAAAAGTTTAAGTTCGCAACATATAAACTCCTTCAAAAGGTTAAAAATAAAGTAAGATTAAAAAAAATGAATTGTTTTGGCCATTTTAATCATTAAGTTTAAACCAATGACCTAAAACCTACTTTTCATATTCATGCTGCTAGAACATTAAATTTTAACTTCACAACATCTAACTCCTACGAAAGGTTAAAATGAAGTAAAATTTTCAAGAAAATTAAATTGTTTTGGTCATTTTTAATAATTAAGTTTAAACCCAAGACTTAAAATCTCCTTTTCTAAACATATTCATGTTAAAAAGACATTCAATTTTAACTTCGCAACATATAATCACCTTCGAAAGGTTATTATAAAATATCAGTTTCAAAAAAATTGAATTGTTTTGGGCATTTCAAATGACTAACTTTAAACCGAACACTTAAAATCTACTTTTCCAACCAGTTTATAATAAAAGTCATTAAATTTTGGGCTACACAATATATATAAACTCCTTCGAAAGTTTATTTAAAAAAAAAAACTTAACAGTTTTGGTAATTTTTAATTATTAAGTCTAAACTGAAGAATTAAAATCTATAAAACAAATGTATTTCAACACATAATAACGCCTTAAAAGTGATATTATAAAGTAGAATTGCCAAAAATCTGAATAGTTTTGGTCATTTTCAAGGATTCAATTGAAGACGAAGACTAAAAATCTTACTTTTCCAATCATATCTAAACTAAAAGTCATTAAATAGATGCTCCATAAAGCAATATTCGTTTTTATACAATATATAAGGCAGAGATAAAGGAGGGTATAACAAGAATGATTGTCACATTTCAGAATGCAAGAATGACGCTTTACTTCAACTTCAATGTCAACTTCAATGACTATTGTTTTTTTTTTTCTGTTTTGTTTTCGTTTTTTTTTTGTATTTCTTTTAACAAGCATACACAATATATGTTCGGTTACATATTTAAATAGTTTCTCAAATTATTCAAAGCACTATGTAATAGTTCGCTGGACATCAAAACATATATTGAATTCTTTGTCTTTTATGCGTTTAAAGTAATACAGGTAATGATAAGTGTCGTGGAGGCGATTTATGGATATTTGAAAAAGTCGAGGTCGATTGAACTCTTTATATAATATACATTGTTTCTTTGTGAGAACTGATCAGTGTCACAGAGGCGATTTATGGATATTAGAATTGAATTATAGATAATAAAAAATACTAGGAGTCAGCTGAACTCATCATTTAATAAACAATAATTAATACGATTACTGATCAGTGTCACAGAGGTGATTTATGGTGAATTGAATTATAGATATCAATAATTCGAATGATGGAGATTTGAATTATAGATATCAGTAAATCGAATTATGAATATTTGAATTATAGATATTTAAAAATGAATATAGATATCTATAATTATCGTCTAATTTTAGATATCAATAATTGAATTATAGATATTAAAAAATGAATTATAGATATTAATAATTTGCACTACTAGTATTTATTAATATCTATAAATCATTTATTAATATCTATAATTCATTTATAGATATCAATAAATAGGGAATAAATTCCACCACGGCTTTCCATATTAAATCTTCCAATGACTAAAAATCTTCGAATAAGTTTTTCCCTATGAAATTCAGAGACTGATCCCGTTAGATGAATGTGAATGTTACAGCCTTAACATACCAAAAATACCAAAATTGCATAACAAACAGTAAATTTCCTTATGCTGTACACGTGTTTCAAGGTGTTACCTCTCACCAGCAGCATTAAAATCAAATAATATGGAAAGCAATAATCCAACAGTTGTCCAAAAAGAAGTGCATATGGTTGATCATGCACCTGTGCTTGAAATTTTAGGCATGTAAAAATATGCAAATAAATTAAAACTATATAATATTCGCTCTAGAAATGCATAACAATGCAATGGCCATAAGGCAAACATTTTTATTACTGGGTTTATGAAGCCGCCGAACCTATTCTACAAAACAATGGTAAAAGAAATAAAAGCAGCTGTGTTCAATTTATCTTTAAAGCTTCTGCCGTATCCGCGATCCGTGTTGCCTTGAAAATGTAAAATGAACTCGTTACCAAAAGTCGTCTAGTTCCCTGTCCAAGATTATATTTGTCATATTTGGAGGCGCTATGTTTCAACAGCAAGCTGGCATACCAATGGACGCTAATTGTGCTAATCTGCTCGCAGATTTGTTTCTATATTCTTACGAGACTATATTTCTTCAATGACACGTAAAAGACCATAATATAAAAGATGCTAGATCCTGCAATCAACTTTAAGATATACAGTCAAACCTGCCTTAGCGGTCACCCACCTGATTTTAAAGATCACCTTTTGAAGTTCCCTTCATAGAATGTATCATATTAAATGAAACTGATTTTAAAGGCCATCTTTCTCAAAAGGCCATTTTGACTCCTTCAAAAGGTGACCTCTTAAATCAAGTTCCACCGTATGGCTGATGTTCCTTCAATCACTGAGGCATATTTCGCTAAATGGATCCCATAAATATATCCGCCAGAACTAAAAATAAAGTGATCAACAGAAACCACTAGATCTATCTTTTTCGACCTGAATCTCGAATTTGACGGCAATAGGGACGATTCTAATTTCAAAATTATCAATTCCCATATCATTCATAGTAATATTGCAGCTACTATGTTTCACAAATGATTCGTTATGCAAGAGCTAGTACACATTATACAGACTTTCCCATTTGACATTGTAATCTGCGTGACCGTCTTATTAATCAAGGATTAAAGCAATTCCGTCTCATACAACCATTAAAATTTCTTTAATAAATATCAGTCCCTTGTGGGAAAAATTTTCCGTTCAAACTCTGATTCAAGATTGTTTTTTTACTAAGTAAAGCATTTCTTTTTACTGTCTACGACCTTTCAAGAGCAATTGTTGTTTAATCGCTACCAGACACTACCGAAGGGAGAGCTTTGGCGCGCCATAAAACAGGTTCAACCCATCATTTCATTTGTAATGCCTGTACTAAGTCAGGACGATTGCTGTCGACAATTTTACTGGTGGTTTCCACCTGATTTATCTTTTTGCCTCATGAACTTCGGCTCTGGACAAATCTGTTCGGTTATTTGTTATTACTTCAAATTGAAAGCCTCCATTTTTAACCTACACATCACACTAAGAATTAATGAAATTTGGTCAAAAACATTAAGTTCTATGAATTGTTTAAGTGAAGAATTGCATGTTCTTGTATCGTGCGGATTCTTCAAATTATTTAAATAAACAAAACAGAGTAAAAAATGTTTATGCTCAAATCGGAGCTATATGTTCATTCCACGGGACATCATTATTGAATGATTTTACAATTATCAGCATTTAATAATGGGTTCTTTACATGCTAATGTGCAAATTTTGAATGAATGTTCCGAAAGTAGGAGACATCATGGATATACCTTTATCCCTAATATGCTTGGTATATTGATATCGCCTGCCTTTATGTTAAAAAATGATTCATATTTAGCATAACAAAAATAATAATAATAATTATTATATTTATAAAAATGCACATCGATCGCTTTAAATTTATTTTTTGGTCTACTGGATAGTTTTTAAGACTACTTTTTAATTTTTATTTCGACCGCGACCCTAAATCTTAAAAAAAATCGAAAACAGTAATAAAAAATGTTGGCCCAATTTAAAATCTTTGCTATATAGTAAATGTCACAGATAGGATTCCAGCATGACACAGTTTGGAATATTTAATTATTTTATTGTTTAATCGTTTTCGTGTATATGAATTTTGCTTACTTCTTAAGGAAAAAAAACTATAAAATACTAATTAATCAAAAACATAAAACTGACTCTTGAATCAAATTCAAAATGATAGAATTTCACCAAAATTCTATCATCCGTTTCATTTTGGTTTAAAATTTTCAAATTGTAACCTAGTCTGCAGACAATCATGGTAAATATTAATAATAATTACAAGGTTACATAATACTGTAAAACGGGAAATTTACGCGAGTGGTCTATTTTCACTAATTTCTCGATTGGTACATATTCGCGAAAAGTTCCCCTCCCGAAATTTTGTTTTTATTATAAACGTAACGAAATATTAGTGGGAATCGCGAAAATAAAACCTTTCGAATATGTTTAGGAATCAAACCCGCGAAAATATCCACCTTTTACAGTATGTATATTGGTAGTGAGGACAAAAAAAAACCCAAACCCCCCCCCCAAAAAAAAAACAAAACTGTATAATCATTTAATTTCATGGGGATAAAATTTCGTGGATTGCTCCTTTAAAACTGTTTCGTGGGGACAAATTTTCGTTGGATTCATAGCATATTTAGTCATTTAGTCATGTATTACTTCAATAAAAAAAAAAATTCGTGGAAACTGTTTCGTGGAGACAAATTTTCGTTGGATTCATATCATATTTATTCATATGTATTACTGCAATTAAATTCGTGGGGGATTTAATTTCGTTGTTAACTCTTACCCACGAAATAAACACATTTAATCCCCCACGAACATTTCTGCTTTTAACGTAATGAAAACTTACTTACTTGCTGTTGTTCCTACACTTGTTATTATTTCATTTGTCGTCGTTTCGGTGTCTGAAAAACATATGCGATGTTTAAAAAGTGTTCACATTCATACAGTTCTTTAAAGTTCTTAAGGTTATACTGATATGATGCATACCTTTTAGTTTATGAAAAATCATCTGATGAAATTGTCTTGATATGAATGTGTTTAAGGGAGTGCTATTGCCAACGTCCTAGGCTTTTAAACATTCAAATATTGATGACTCTTTTGCGTTTGAATATCTTTTTAGATTTCATATAACGTATCTCAACATATTTGTGAAGGACCCTTAAATTTTCCCTGGGTTGTAATTATTTTGTCATATTCTTAACACCAAACAAAAACCATTAATTTACAATAAACAGAAACCCTTTAAGTGAATAGTCAAGAAAGAAGTACAATCTGTATGCAATTAAATAACTAAATACCGAAGTTACTGTGAACTTAATTTCTGCATACGCGCATTTCGACAACTTATTTCTGTTCAGTGCATATAAAATCAAAACGTTTGGAAGACCAGAAACTCAAAGATGTTAAAAAACTGATAGAGATCAAATAACCAATATGACCTAAATGTAAAGCCAAAATTAGCTAAGGACAGAGCTTTTCTTGTGGGAGATACTCCTTATTTTTCAATAAAATTAACAAAAATTTAGATATTATAAGGTTCCAAATATAATCGGCTTTTGGCTGGTGAATACCCTTGGTTACTAACAGTCCACCAGCAGTGGCATCGATCCATTTGTAACAAATAACTAAATACCGAAGTTACTGTGAATTTAATTTCTGCACAGAAAGAGTTACTGAAAACATAATACGATATCAAAGTATTTTTAAAATTCAAAAAAAAATATGATTGTAAAGGAAAGCTTATTTTTTTCAAATTTAGACTTAAAATGGCTTATGGTTTGCCATCTTTTATTACTGAAAAAAAATATTGAAGAAATATTTAAGCACGTGCTACGTATATCGTAAAACGTTTAAGTTTGATATGAACATGTGATTTAACTTTGTTCATGAAATCTACATCGGTCTGTCTGTGGAACCATATGTCTGTGACTAGCAATATACTTTATTAAAATAAAATAAACCCGAAATTTTTGTAAGGTAATTTTAATTTTAGTTTTAAATCGTCGTATTCCCCATTTTTATCCCCAGCTGAATAGATGCATAAATAAAACAAATCTCCATTTATATATTTGATAATTATTGCAATACCCAATTTGTTCACTCCTTAATTCCAGATATTGCATGTTATTAAGCAACGCATGTATGTTTTTAGGATATCCGAGCCTTTTTGAACTTAATCATTTGCTTTTTATATAACATATTTTTATAACATACCATTATTATAGCATATAGCGTCACAAGGTAAACAAATCTGTTCATTTCCAGTTAAACTCTCTGATGTACCTAAAATTAAATAAAAGAAGAAAAATGTTCATGGCTTTTTAAGTTGCAAATTTCAAATGGCACTAAAGCCAAAAAAAAAAAAGAAGAAAAAATCCTTAAGTTAATTCACTTTCTGTATATGGCCATTCGGACAAATTATATATGGAACAAAATAAAAATGGTATTGTTGGCCACGATTAAAAGGTAAAAAACACAAAAATATACAAATTAAAAAACATAAAAATGACAAAAATGGAAAGAAGGGAAGACTGCCAAACGTTTCGGCCGTATCGCCTTCGATTATGGGTATACCGGGTTGAAGTATGGAGAAGAAAGTGGAAAAGACGAGAGAAGGCAGACCTAATGGCGTGTCACAGATATTACCTGTAAAAATCGTGCCAAATCTTGAACATAATAAAAAATTATACCTCTTCAGTGCAGATAAAATTAAATCATTGATAATTCAGTAATTGAAATGTCTAAATGAGAGCTGATAGAGAAAAAAATAATCAAAAGAATCTTAACTGAAAGGCAAAACGAGCAAATGACAGAATTTGCAAGAAGGAGTTGAAACCATTTTTTTTCTTATTCAGATATCGTAGGTTTCGGGCCAGCACCGAAGTACTGGACCTCTGGAATTGTGAATACCCTCTGGAACTTACAATCAACAAGCAGTGACATAGATTCAGTGATGATACATAACAAAATGCCGAAGTTACTGTAAATTTACTTTTATCATGTGTTCAAGAGTAAATGTATAAAGCTACTGTGAATGAAGTTTAATTTCCCGTGCTTTTGATTTTCCAACAATTGATAAGAGAAGATAACAGGAAACATCTATAATGGACAAAAATTACAATCACAAGCCACAATCTAGGAATTTTCATTAGGAAAACACACATTACAGACATACGTGAGTTACAATAGTATCTCGGGAGAGCCGGACTTGGTGTAGCGGTAGGGTTAAACTGGTTTATTGGTACGCAAAGCTTCCCTTTCTCTATCCCGTTTCCCTATACTATAGTAAAAAACATAGGAATAAAACATTGTTTTCTTTTGATACACAACACACACCCTTTTTCTGAAGATTCGTTTAAAATGTATATAAATTAGTCTTATACAGTCGTATATTTATTTATGTGTTTGATTAAATATCGTTAATCCTGAATAATAAAAGGGCTAACATTTCAATGAATCAGCGTATCAATAATTTACTTTCTCTTCCACACAATGACTTCACTACAAGTTGTGTAATGTTTTATACAAAACAACCTCTTCAGCTGACTTTAGCATCATTTTTCCTAAATTTAGCATTAATGTGCTTCATCTAAATTATATTGGACTTGTCCGTGCCAACGACGTTTTTTGTTTTTTTTTACATAGATTTTCATATTACAGGTGATCTGTAATCTTCTTCCACTTTAAAATGCTAGGTACTCAAATACATACATGAAGTTTACTATCTAAACTTAAAAAATCCCTAAAATCTTACGAATAATTTTTGACTGTTTTTACGTTTATTTTCAATAATTTATGGCCCATTAATAATTCTCTAAAAACAAGTGCGTTGCGTTTACGTAAAAACTAACGATTCATTTTTTCCTAAGGACATAGATGTGAAAAAGAAGAAAATCGACAGCAACCAGACATTTTTCCAGCTTAATGATAACCACTCCTCATATTTTTGAAACTGTCTTCTCTGACTCTCGGAATTGCCTCATTTTATCCATCATGATAAATCAGAAATGATTGCACAGTGTCCTCTCTTTCCTTTGCAAAATATAATTGTATATATCTTCAATAAACTTTTGTTCAAAAGTTGATGAAATTCTAGATATTCCTTCGTTTCATTTTAAAGGTTCATTGTCTTACTACAAAGTGATTAGAAGTCTTCCCGTCAGGCATTTAAATCACAAAAACGGCCACACTGACCTATCGATATGGTTTGCTTAAAATGATGTATGATCCACATTGTAATAAAGAAGAATATTAATTTTAAGTTCTTGATATAATAAACTTGAGGAGTGACCATTCCTAATAGAGGTTAACTGGACGTAGATTTGATTACACATCCAGCTTTACTGTCGTAGTCAAATCATAAAAATTCGTAAAACTCTCGTATTCGTCTACATGACCATATCGTAAAATTATTGCATTTATTCGCAAAATTGTCGTATGAATTCATACTGATCTTTAAGACCATCACGAATCAACGGTAAAGTACTTGCAATCATTCAGAGATAAAATGCAAAATAATCAAAAACTGCTTTCCCTTAAATGCAAATGCTTCACCATTTGTTGAAAGTATTTAACAATGACTTACGAATTGTTTAAAACTGGTTTGCTAGCTATTTACAAGTAATTATTGCAAAATTTTCTGCTGCTCATAAAATCAATGGAACATATTCAATTATAAAACGGTAAAACATAGAATGAGATGGTTGTATCATTAAAGATGTTTGTTCAACTTATAAGTGCAATAAATGGTTATATTTGGTAAAGACATTGCACTCCTTACGCTAAAAGGTGGCAACCTTCAAAGGTGATAAGGTGATAAATCCGTAAGGGATTTAAAACACGCTTTAGACAGGAAATGCTACTATAAGTAATTTCAATCTAGATCGTCAAATTTACCTTCTCTTTTCAAAGGTAATTTATTTGAATTTCAATAATTAATATCAATAAAATGTACTTTAAACAATATTTAAATGTATAGCTATTCCTACTTATTATTATAAAGGCTGGTTGTATTTTATGTCTTACATAATTATAGAAACAAACTATTACACCTTGTAAAATATGTAAGGTGATGTTAAGGCGTTTTGCATTTGATATAAGTAGCTATTAACTTCCTTTATAATGAAAAAAATTGCAAAATAGTCCACAATACATTTATATACTTCACAAAGGAAAATGTACATAGCAACTAAACAATGAAAAATAAATGTAATTCATATTGCTGCGTATCGATTGATGTTATTTTGCCTCTATCTCATTAGAAAAATACATGCAGAGATAAAAATTTGACACATATGACAATTCTTCGGATCCCCCGTTGAGGACAGTATAGTAACACTAGGGATGGGTTAACTTCCGATATGAAAATGAATTTAGACGTTTTTTGCAGCTTGTCCACATTTGTTCCATTTTATGAAAGGATATGGAGTAAATGAACATGAGACTTCAACACATATGTTTACTCCAACTGCAATAATTTAAATGAGCTGTATGGCCATTTCGGAAACTAATTCCCCAAATTTTTGTTCGAACATATCCCGAAAAAACGAGATCAGCAACCCTTCAACTTTGTTGCGCTTAAAGGAGGCTTACTCCTGATGATGTTTATATCAAAGATTTCTTAAAACCTATTTAAATTAATTAAGCATTGCAGACTTAATAAAATAGTAAAAAAAAAAAACATATAGGTCGTGTGCTATTAACGGTGATAGACGACACTAAAAATTTGGCAGGAAATGGATTTCTTTGGATTTTTCCCTTAATTCAACATTAGGAATATTTTTTGTCTAAAAGCTAGGAAATTATATCAAGAATTTTATGAAAATTTGTCAGGTGTCTTAATTTGATCCATAGAAAACATTCATGAAATAAAAGGGGGTCCGTGTGCAAAATTCATTAAGCCATTGAATTGGAGAAAACCAGAGGTATTCCAAAATCTGACACAAATTCAAAAATGTGTTGAGTTAGCAACCTTAAATTACATTTTCCCGTTTTCTATCGAAAAATTGGGGATAAAACATTTAACTGAAATACTTAAAAAAGGAGAATGAAACACCAATTTGAATCAAGATAAGTCGATAAATCACAGTGAAAAAGTTATTGCCTTAACCGTGAATTTGTCTACCCACATTAATAGCCGATTAACAAACCATTGATTATGAATTAAAAGAGTTCTCCTTTACTCCCACCTTGCATAAATATTATTTACCTGTATTCAGGAAACGGGGTTTTGCTATTTTTATCCCTCCAGAACTCCTATGGACGTCAAAAAGATCAGAATATGACTTCTTATGGTGACGAGATCCGACCCAATTATGTGCTTTGAATCATCCTTTCCTTTTATAATTAGCATGTAGCATAAAGTCAGCATTCTCAATGTACAAATTCTTGACTCAGTAAGTAGCGTTAGGGACAGTGCTCTTAAATAACATACTGTCCATTTTGCAAAACATTGAAACTTAAAATTTGATGTTAAAATAATGAAAATATGTAAATTAAACAGCTGAATTAGAAACTGGCATATTCAAATTTCATTTTTTTTCTGTCAAGTACCAGTAAAAAAATGGTTATGTATTCTACCGTCAAGCACGATACAAACATCGCAAGATTTACTTATATGACATGCTGATTCCAGTGACTACTCTGAAACATTAAGTATGTTAAGTGAGAAGTCTGAAAAAAGTATTCGCATAAAAACAAATATAACTAAAATAGTTATCAAAAAGGAATAAATTTTTATAAAGATAATTATGTTGAGTCACCTCCTAAGCTGTCTGTAAATAGAATTAAGTCAAAACTAAAGGATCTTAGTAAGAAATATGTGTTTGTACCTGTTGACAAGGCTTCTAAAAACGTTGCTATTGTCTGAAAGAAATACTTGATCGATGTCCAACAAAACGAACTGGACAAGTCAGACACTATCAAACGTACAAATTCGGACGAAAAAACGTTAACCAAACAACATTATAAGGATACAGAAATGCTTAAAGTTCCACCTAAATATAACATCTTACCTACCATGTATTGGGTTCCGAAGCTTCACAAAAATCCCTTCAAACATCGTTTTATTTCAGCATGTAGTAAGTGTTCTACTACCAATTTATCCATTAATTTCACTTACTTGTACTTTTAAATTTTCTTGTTTGCAGTTCATTTGTTCTAACAAAAAGCAAGGATTCTTCTCTAATATAACCTAATAATCATTGTTCCTAGACATGTGATGATATGATTAATACACTCAATCTTTTGCTAGACAATATTTTTGTTCGTTTTGGCAACACTATTTATCAACAGGTCATAGGTATCCCCATGGGTACAAATTGTGCACCTCTAATTGCAGATCTTTTTCTTTTCTGTTACGAACGAGATTTCATGAAAAAAAACTTAAAAACGGAACCATACCTAACAGTGATAAACTTATTTCTATTTTCAATGATAACAGCAGGTATATTGACGATATCCTTACTATTGATAATCCCCAGTTGTTAGATTATGTAGCCATTATTTATCCACAACAACTGAAATTAAATAGAGCTAACAATGATTCCAAATGTTGCCCCCTTTTCTTGATCTGACTATCATTATTGACTCTGGTAAAATCAATATATGATAAAAGGGATGATTCTGATTTCACTATTACTAGTTTCCCTTTTCTTGACGGCGACATTCCCCTTGCTCCATGCTACGTTTTGTATATTTCTCAACTGGTACGATTCGCACGAGTTTGTTCTACTCTTGATGATTTCAATGAACGTACCGTACTATCACAGCCAAACTTTTACAACAGGGTTACAGATTTCATAAGTTGTTGAATACATTTAAGAAGTTTTGTAATAGATATGAACATGTTATATCTATTTATGGCGTTACTCGTAAACAGCTTATTACTATGGGTATTTCTAGTCCTCAATCTAACGGAAATGTTGTTAAAAATGCCAGAAATTGATTAAAAATCCAGAAATGCTGGGACGTAATTTAAATTCTTTACGTGATAGGGGATACCGGCAAGATATTCTGCTTGCATCCGTTAAATTAGCTTTGAGACCTATTGACCTGAAAATTTTGCACACATACTGGCCTCTCACTGATACTGCCGGTGTCTACTGAATTTTATGATGATTCTTTACCAAACCTTTCTGGAAGTTTAGAGTTTGATTTTTTCTTCCGTAGTAGGACAGTGTTCTATCAGCAGACTAGGCTCCTTGAACTAGCCGGCAGTTTAGCGGCGAGCACCCCTTGACCCATCTTTCAAAATTACGTCTCCTATTAAGATTGTGGTCATGGAGTTAGTAGTCTACCTGTATTGGGTTTTATTCGTATGTTTTTATACTATAGGGAATTGGGACAGATAAAGGGGAGGTTTGGGTACCCATAAACCGGTTTAACCCTACCGCTGGCTTTTGCTAGTGCCGGTACCAAGTCCGGCTGTCCCGAGTTCCTATCGTTGTCTACATTTGTCTTTTGTCTTATACGTGTTTTTCTTGTGTAGTTCCCTTGCAAATTGTTGCATGTAATTATAATTTTCAGCCGTTGTAGGTGTTTCCAGTTATCCAATTTTTAACAATCATTCAAAACTTCTCTCATTTTACACGTCTGAAAAGATACATCGGGCGAATTTAATTTTTTGGTAAAACTAGATTTGCAGGCATGCAGTAAAATGAATTCTGGATTTGAAATGCCTTATAAAACTATTAAGATTTGACAGACTTTCATAAGAATAAAAAAAGGAATCCTCTATATTAAGTATACACCCTTCTTTTCGATTATGGTAGTAATTTAACCAGTACCCTAGCTTACATGTAATTGGTATAAAACAACGGCAGTAGAATACCGAAGGAACAAGGGAAGCGAAGACCACAAAAATCGAAATCCAAAGATATGGCAAAAACGGCAACAGAGAACAACAGAGACAAAACAAGGACGTAAGACAGGTACAATGCACGGAAATAAAAAGACGACACCAAAAACTAAAGCACTCATAGTGTGGACTTCCATGAAAACCGGGAGTGACATCAGGTGCTCCGGAAGGGTAAGCATGTCCTGCTCCACTAGCGACACCCGTCACACAATCAGTGAGGTATATATTGTTGATATATATATTGTATATATAAAATTACCTGTTTTCTGTAATGGTCGAATATCACTGTCAGGTGGCGGTGTTACATATGCACAATAGTCGCAAGTTGGATCATTGTCTGATGCACCATCTGGTAGATTGTTGACTCTATCGTCCACTAAAGTATCAAAGTCTAAAAACAAAAGCACATCAAAATTAATGAAGGTCACTATCGGAACAAAACTGTTCTGTTTTGTCGTTTTGATTGCTTCAGTCAGAAGCTTTTGACAGTGTTTTTTTATACTTCCGATGTTTCCACGAATTTCACAACATTATAAAAGGAAATATATAAACAACTATTTTAAATATGTAAACATGATAAAATATTCTTCAATTAATTGCAGTATGAAAATTATTATAGGATTAAACACCGTTTGAAAGGAATTTATTGGAGTATAAACGGGACCAATTCACTCACAAACAAATATGATATGTTTGTGAGTGACTTGGTCCCGTTTATACTCCAATAAATTCCTTTCAAACGGTGTTNAATCCTTATAATTCTTTTAATCTGATGATAAGTAATTAAACTCTTACTTTTATTATGCCAATCACACATTTTTGTTCTATTTGATGCACTCGGTGTATGAATTTATAAGGTGAACTTAAATGTAGTTCGGTCAACGTCGTTTATCGAAAAATGAACGACTTCAGAATTTGCTACCGGAAGTAAATTCAACCAATCATATTAGCGTATTTCCTATTATGCAAATCATATAAGAATTATATAAAATATAAAATGCATAATTAACAGAAAATTTCGTTACGCTGTACACATGTTTCAAGTTTCAAGGAGAGGTTCATTAGCAACATTAGAATCAAATAATATGGAATGCCATAATCCAAAAGTAGTCAAAAATGAGTATTCATTACAGATAATAAAATAAGGATATGGCAAAACTATGGAAACCAAACTGAGTAACATTTGTCACTGTTAGCTCAACTTCCAAATTATGTCTAGTAACTGTCACCCCTTATCTAAAATAGTTGCCAGTTAGCAAGATTGGATCCTACTCCTACTGAAACGTGACAATTCACGAAACAAAGCAGACATCTGGACGTAAATTATGCCATAATGGTCCTTGAATAGTTCCCTTTAGCAGTACGTTTAAAAGTCTGTATATTATCTAAGATTGAATAGGTAAATATTATATACCATGGAAGCAAATTTAAAATCGTATTCATTTGAAACTTGAAGGTCTGGTGTACTCGAATGTTTTCACAATAGTACTTTATTGCTTGGTCTAGATATCATCGAGTTAATGATTATTTCATATTGAATGAAACTTTTCTGAAAATAGTCGGACAAATTTTAACCTTAAATTTACGCGATCATTCTTTAATTTTTCAATTCGGCTCTTAGATTCTAGTCTTTTTTCAAAATAACTAATACTGAATACCATACCTGAAAATTATAAGAAACATGATTAAAGGTCTCTTTAATGGAAAAAAAATGAAAATGGTCGAAAAATAATGGAAAATATTGGCACGCAAACACTTTGATGCTTACTTCACCATGTTTGACATGCTATACAAGCAACAACGGCTACTTTAGGAATTCTATGAAAAGTTTGCAGCAATTCCTTAAATTACTAGTAAACAGATTCCAAATCCTTTGCCTCGATATACAATTAAAAGTGAAATTGCACATTGTATTTCCTCCGATAACGATAGACGCTATCACGTCCAAAACAATTTATAAATAATGCATTCTCTCTCTTTTTTGTGAACACAGATTTATTCTGAATATTGTTTATGAGCACAAAACATACAACAAGTTGAAACCTCAATAATTTTGAACATTTCTAGAGAGTTTTGATATAATAATAACCATTATCCGTTAATGAACTTGTTATCTGTCCAAACAGTAAAAGAATAGCAAGAGAAAAACTAGATTTGCAATTGCAAGCAATAGCAAATGTCACCCCAGACTCCCCATTCGATGTTTCTATCTTGTTCGTAGCCTGAAAATCTACCTAGAAATCAATTTCGTTGAATTCCGACAACGTTGAAATTTTGACGTATTTTGCCGGCTATGTTGGAAATGGAGGCCATTTTGAAAATTTTAAACACACGGCATATAACCTCAGATGATGGTCCAACTTTGTGCAAAATTTTAAATGAATTGGTCCAGCCAGTTCAAAATAATCGCTCGGACAAGAATTATTGGAAGACGAAAAGAAGAATAACTAGATTTGCAATTGCAAGCAATAGCCGATGTCAACCCAGACAACTAATTCGATGATTTCATGTTATTATCAGCGTTAAAATCTACCTAGAAATCAATTTTCGTTGAATTCCGACAAAGTTGAAATTTTGACGTATTTTGGCGGCCATTTTGAAAATTTAAACACACAGCATACAACTTCAGATGGTGATCCAACTTTATGCAAAGTTTGAAATCATTTGGTCCAGCCATTTCAAAACAATCGCTCGGACAAGAATTATTGAAGAATAGGATAAATAATAATAATAATAATAATCACAAGAAACGTAAAATAACATGTGACCCCGACAAATTCTGGGGTGACATAACTAGATTTGCAATTGCAAGCAATAGCTGATGTCACCCCAGACATCCAATTCGATGATTCCACATTATTCGCAGACTCAAAATCTACCCAGAAATCAATTTTCGTTGGGATCCAACTATGTTGAAATTTTGAAATATTTTAGCGACCATCTTGGAAATGGCGGCCATTTTGAAAATTTTAAACACAAGGCATACAACTTCAGATGATGCTCCAACTTTGTGCAAAGTTTGAAATCATTCCAACCCGCCATTTCAAAATAATCGCTCGGACAACAATTATTGGAAGAAGAAGAAAAAAAAAGAAGAATAATAATCAGAAGAAACGTAGACTAACAACATGTCACCTAGACTATGTCTGGGGTGACATAATAATCAGAAGAAACATAGAATAAAAACATGTCACCCCAACAAAGTCTGGGATGACATAATAATCAGAAGAAACGTAGAATAACATGTCAACCCGACTACGTCTGGGGTGACATAATAATCAGAAGAAAAGTAGAATAACAACATGTCATCCCGACTACGTCTGGGGTGACATAATAATCAGAAGAAACGTAGAATAACAACATGTCACCCCGACTACGTCTTGGGTGACATAATAATCGGAAGAAACGTACAATAACAACATGTCACCCCGACTACGTCTTTGGTGATATAATAATCAAAGGAAACGTAGAATAACAACATGTTACACCGACAAAGTCTGGGGTGACATAATAATCAGAAGAAACGTAGAATAACAACATGTCACCCCGACTACGTCTGGGGTGACATAGTTATCAGAACAACTGTAGAATAACAACATGTCACTCCGACTACGTCTGGGGTGATATAATAATCAGAAGAAATGTATAATAACAACATGTCACCCTGACTAAGTCTGGGGTGACATGTTGTTATTCTACATTTCTGGGGTGACATAATAATCAGAAGAAACGTAGAATAACAACATGTCACCCCGACTACGTCTGGGGTGACATAGTAATCAGAAGAAATGTAGAATAACAACATGTCACCCCGACTACGTCTTGGGTGACATAAAATCAGAAGAAACGTAGAATAACAACATGTCACCCCGACTACGTCTTGGGTGATATAATAATCAAAAGAAACGTAGAATAACAACATGTTACACTGACAAAGTCTGGGGTGACATAATAATCAGAAGAAACGTAGAATAACAACATGTCACCCCGACTACGTCTTGGGTGACATAGTTATCAGAAGAACAGTAGAATAACAACATGTCAACCCGACTACGTCTGGGGTGATATAATAATCAGAAGAAATGTATAATAACAACATGTCACCCCGACAAAGTCTGGGGTGATATAATAATCAGAAGAAACGTAGAATAACAACATGTCACCCCGACTA
>MJUU01027267.1:43440-55296 GCA_002080025.1 Modiolus philippinarum
ATAAAAATCTGAATTCATTAAAAATTTGATTTTGCCTTATTTGAATATTATCACACAGGGATAATCAATCAAATGAAAAAATTCTGTAATTTGAACTTTTTTTTACTTGTCTCGGTTACTTCACTACTATTAAGGAGAATCAACTAATACGAATCTGCTGAAAACACTAAAATTTACATTACACAATATCTAACATGTTGTGTGAAATTATCAAGTTAAGTATTGTACATTCACAGTGTCTTCGACAATTCAGAGAAATTCTCAAGAAATATTTGATAAAAAGAGAAAAATCTTTTATCCTGTTGCATCTTAGACATATGATACTCCCTTTAAATATATTTACATAAATTAAATTCAATTGAATGTCGACATCCAAGTGCTTTTACGAGTTTATGGTAGAACATATAGTATTGTTGGCAATAAACAAATAAAGATACGGTTTGACTTTTAACTCCACATAAAAGCTAAGTGTTATATGAACTTGATAAACACTTTGTTTATTTTTTCTTAGTTTATATCAACCATGCACTGTCCATAGCTAGAGCACTTGGTTCACTTTTTATATACAAAATGTGTTTGTTATATTCCCATGGGCTATACTTTTGTCATCTTCGTTGGTTAATGCTTTTATCAGTTCCTGTATAGCATATGTAGACTTCTAGTATGTCTATAATATATGAGTTTGTATAATATATGAGTTTGTTTGATCGTTGAATCAATGAGCTAGGAAAGAACATAATATAACATTTTTATTTGAATAGTTTGAATAGTTTGTTTTGCCCTAAGTTAACAAAACACTCTATAATGGTGTTTTACTAGAAATACTTTTGTAGAACATGCTTGGTTGGTACATTACATCATATTTATTGGGAAACGTAGAATTTCTCGGTTTCACATAAGGAGACTTACAGAGACCCTATTAGAACACTAAAAATCAGGCTGAACTTACTACATTACATACAACCAGCAAATTGATCAGTTCCTGTAAAGCCAGCAAGTTGGTTTTCCTGATGATATATGATGGTATCTGCAGCCCTATCGAATGATGTTATCTACTTCTACCATCAAATATCTATCTGCGCAAATTTTACAACACCCATTCAATTCTTTTTATAAAACTATATACCCTGCTCGCACGTTTAAACAAAAAAAACCTGTTGTGCTATAATTAAGAAAGCAGAATAATATCGGAAACAAACTTATCAGCCTACAAGATATATCCTGTCCTCAATAACAGGTTCAACATCGTCCATGTATGTGGGATCGTCAACAAACACTTCATTAACTGGCAAAGTTAAAAAGACAAACAGAAGACAAGCTCAACATATTAACAGGAAACTCATCGGGCCAATAATAAGAAAACTTGAGATGCGGGCACAATAAACAGGTGGTCAGAATAACAATTTGAAATTCTAAAAATATAAATTCAAAATTTTAAAGTATGGTAGTGTATCCATATGAAAGCTAAGAGAGTATCTACAATTTTGACGACTTTGAATAGCCCCCCCCCCCCCAGTTTAAATACAATACAAGGTAGTGAGGGGGAGAAGGTAATGTTATACATTACAACATTTTCTTTTATTCGAAATAAGGTCTGTTATTTAGTCTTTTCATCCTGAAAGGCTGCTGGCGAGGTGCAAATAATGCCTAATGCATCAGAAAACCTGATGTTTCCTTATTTATTTTAAAGTTCAAATTCCTGTTTTCCTATTAATTTGTTTTGTCAACACTCATTTTATCACAGCATGTCTTTTGTATGATTCCAAATTCATAGTTTTAAATAGTGATAAAGCAAACATTTTTTTTTTATTTTGAAAACAAATACCTAAGTTACGTTAATTTAGTTTCTGAATTTGCACATTTCAATAGTTTATATATATTCAGTGCAGATGAAATCAGAAAATTTGGAAGTCCATAAACCGAAATACAAAGTGACTAATTACTTCGATAGAAATGATTGAAAGGCTGTCTATGAAGAAACAACGGCAGTAGAATACCGAAGGACCAAGGGAAGTGATGATTACAAAAACCGAAGTCAAAAGACATGGCAAAAACAGCAACAGAGAAAGAGACAAATAAGGACGTAAGACAGTCACAACGCATGGAAATAACAAGACGACATTAAGAACTAAGAAATAACGCAGAACTTATAGCCCGACTGAGACATGGTTAATATGTACCAACCAAATTTTTACTTCAATCTTAATAAAAGTAACAACAGTACCGAACATAATTGTCAAGTGAGACAATTCAGGTGCAAATCTACTGGAAAATTGTCAACCGCAATGGTCTTGACTTGGTGAAAACATTTCATAGCAAATGATTGGTGAAGTCTGCTTTATGTATCGCCATCAGCACACAAACACACACACATTGTAATGTCCAGTAGAAACTCAAAAGCAATTACTAATAAAAGGTACGTGTAGTAGATAGAAAAAAGAAGTGCTAAAATGAATTTTGATAAAAACTTGTTTATTTCAACAATTGGCTGATATTAAAGAACTTGTTTCAAATATCATATGAGACGGAATTTTTTGAAGACTTGATTAGTAAGGCGGTCACTGAGATAATTATGCCTAATGAGAGAGTCTGCATAATTGGTTCTAGCTCTCGTGTAATGAATCAACCGTGAAACATACACTCAATTAGCAGTAAAGTTGGAATATTACTGTTAGGGGAATTGATAATTTGGAAATAAAAGACGCCTTTTTGTCGTAAATTTTAGTACTGAGATGACCATTTTCGTAAAATTCGAGATGTAAGTTCAAAACGATGTCCATTTACTCGTTTTTCGCTGTTTCTTTAATCTCTACCTCTTCAGGATATATTGATGACAACCATTTAGCAAACGTTACAATATTAGTGGAAAGAAGATTATCAATGTACATGTATCCATAAGTGATTGAAGAATCTAGCGCCTTTTTTAAGAGTTTTTACCAGTTCATGCAGACATTATGTCTCGTAGGAGTATACGAAGATGCAAAGTGATATGCTTTAGTTTTCAGTGTTGGCTTGTTTAATTTTAGTTTTGTCTTCGTCAGTGGTTTTTGTGGTGCGGATTTGTCCTTGTCCATGTTTGAATACTTAAGTGATTACAAAGGCTTTTCAAAATTTCACCTTGTGCGTTTGAGGGTTAGAGAGGTGACACGTGTCATAGCTCTCAATTGGTTTTGTCTCGGGGTTGGAAAATGACAAAGACCAATCAGTAACCTAACAGATCTTTCGGAATATATGCCTCAATGGCCGTGTGACGGGTGCTGTGTGCAGAGCAGGACATGCTTACCCTTCCGGGGCACCTGATGTCACTCTTGTTTATTGAGAGTTCACACTGTTAGTGCTTTAGTTTTTTGTGTTGTATATGTAACGTTTGTGTGTTTTGTGGGCATTTGGTGTCTTTGGTCTTCCGTCTTTTGGTGTTCTTACTTTTGCCTTGTCTCTGGACTTTGATTTGTGTAATCTTGTGCTTTGTTCCTTCGGTATTCTACAGCCGTTGTTTTGCTGGTCATAAAATGTTATAAATATATTTTATCAATAAGAAAATCAAGTATTCTGCACACCTCTTTTCTGTGCCCTACTCTTGTTATGGCTTTTTTGCTTTGTTTTGTTTTGCGATGTTGTTTCTAGACCGACGGTTTGGTTCTCACTTACTTTCATCGTACACATAACATAGTACAAATATATTATTTTAAAATAGACAGGGCCTTTTGAATAATAAAAAGGTCTTTTGATTCGTGAAAATTATCTATTATTAGGAAGGGTGTTATAGAGTCAGAAAAAAAACTAATAGGTTTATATAGAAAATGAATTTAAGGATTTAGGATTTAAGATTCTCCAAAATATATCTTTCGATTTTTCACTATTCACAAATGATTCAGATCACTTTGATCAGAAATAGTCTCACAGTATGCTTGATGTCTGTCTTTCACTGAAAACTAAAGGTAAGTGAGTTCCATAGATAATTTAGTAGTCGAAAATGATGAAGATCCAGCGATATATTGATAACTTTCAAATCATGTCGTAAATTAAAAACCGAACTTAATGTTGAGGATTGTTTTTGTGATTCGAAAATGTTACTCTGCTTTTGAAAAAAAAATTTTTTTTTGATTGGCCAGTACCTGCCTGACTTTCCCATGGACATCCTATAAGTGGTGAAATTATACACGTTAACGTTGGTCAAAGACGATCTATTTTATACTTGTACTCTTATTTAATTGATTACACCAGACTGTCCGTGAGATACCAAATCCTTATTTTCCACTAATAATGATAGAAATCCAACGTCTGTGATTACATAATTGATATTTAAAACGTATTTAAGTTTTTAATGACGGCAAATTTTTGAATGATCGTCATTACAGGTGCATATCACTTGCAAATGCGTGGGTACATTTAGAAAGTTATTAATGTTTATAATTTTGAGTTATCTTAAGATACCTGTTTAAAAAGATCAAAGGAAAATGTAAATGCACGTAGGAAAAAAATAAACTTTTTCACAATAGATTGTTGCAAAAAAAAAAAAATCACACTTCAAAAACTAATAGGAAATCTTTTAAATTTTATTTTGTATTTAAACAAATAACACGTTATGACGATTAAAACAACAATGAACTTCTGAATTTCTCTAATAAAGTTATTAAGCTAATAATCTTTACCGACATCCAAGTTTCAAGCAAAAGATGGTATGCATTTCAATGGAGGATTTATATGAAAAAATGCTTGAAAATAATTTAATTTTGCATTTTTTATCGATTTTGAATTAAGTAAGGAAGAAACGTCCACTGATGTGACAAAACTTCTGTCAAGACTACACTTTTAACAATAAAAAGACAAAGCACATCTTTCTAGAGCAAAGATGGATGGTTCCAAATGATAACGGGTACGGTAGAAACATTTTTCCCTATAGTTTTCAGGTTGGGGGAACCCCAATTGGATATGATATCCTAATTGGGATATATGGTTATAACTTAAGCTTTAAGAAGCTAACAAACGTTCTATGCTGCTTCTCGCGAATAAATCTCTATCTACAGTCAAATATTATGCAAACTTTGATAGTTTAAGAAAGAAAGTTTTTGATTAGTAAATAAACGAAGTATGCAGAAATAGTCATATGAACTTGACATTTGATTTCTTCTAGAGTTTTCTCTCTTTGCCCATGTCTATAAGAAATACTACAAAAGTACCAAATGAAGGATGTAACAATGGTGATCTTTACATATTTGAGGAAACTAAAGTTCTAATTTATTCTAAAAAATATTTCACAGACTTACCGTTTCTCTTGCCTTGATAATTTAACCAGTTATAATTGTTATAATCTTGAATTTTCACAGAATCAAATGTATATACATTCTTAAAATGTCTCTGCTGGCGAAATGCAGCATCATTAAGAAGATGGCGATATGCCATTTGATGACTTAAAAAGTTTCTCATGTTCTATGTTTCATTATGCGTCATTGAAATTTGAAAACATAATAATTAAAAAACTGTTCAAATACCCAAATTGGGATATAACCATATATCCTAATTAGGATATAATAACCTAGCCAAATAGGGGTTTCCCCAAACCTTTGTTTTCTAACAAAGTTTTCCTGAAACTTAAATGTACAAGGAAAACAAACCTTGGCAGATGTAAGTGCTCTTTAAGTGTATAAATTATGTAGAAATAAATATGTAGACTGTAACAAAAAGATGTAGATGTTCAATCATTTGATCGCTTAAGTTTATGACCATAAAAGTACAAAAACAGGAAAACAGCAAACACCTACAATGGCCAGGAACTACAATCACATGCCACAATCTACAAGCAAACTGTACCAGAAAAACAATAATGAAAACAAGAGACAAACATAAATAACGATAGGAACTCGGGATAGCCGGACTTGGTACCGGCACCAGCAAAAGCCACTGGTAGGGTTAAACCGGTTTATGGGTACCCAAACCTCCCCTTTCTCTATCCCGTTTCCCTATAGTATCATAAACACGCGAATAAAACCCAATACAGGTAGACTACTAACTCAATGACCACTATCTTGGAACAGAAAAAGCATAAGACAAACGTAATTTTGAAAGAAGGGTCAAAGAGTGCTCGCCGCTAAACTGCCGGCTAGCTCAAGGAATCTAGTCTGCTGGTAAAACACTGACGCACTACTAAAAGGTATTTATCACCGCAAAGTAAGCATAAGCATCACTTGGCACTCTTCATCAATCATCTATAATACAGACGTTTATTATTGAACTATACAGACCCAATCCAAAAGTTAAGCATCACCTATATTTTTAAATTAACATCATTTTTGAAGCTGGATTGCCGTAAGGTGTTTTTGTTTGGGGGGGGGGGGGGTTAAAATACTATGAATGAAATTATATTTATACATGTATTTTGATACCAAAGTTCAAACATATTCCATATTGTGTCGATATGTAAAAAGTTGAAAATTTAGGCAAAAGTCATTGTACTGACAAAAAGTGGCCGCTTTGACGAGAAAACCAATTTTCTGTTAAATGCATTTGAAGATCACTTTTGTTGTTACTGATACAAAGGTAAAACAGCTATTAGACTTCATATGTGTATTTCAGGTTAGAGTTGTACATGTATAAGAAAAAGAAGGGAAACGGGGAATGTGTCAAAGAGACAACGACCCTAAGGGGAGCAATAACAATGTAGCAGGTTTAGTTGAATACAGTGGAGATAATCCAATTTGATGACATATTTACAGATGAATTTTCACAAATGTGAGTACATTTTGAAATGAAACAATTTCATTACTGTGTTTTGCCATTAAATTAAGGTTCTAAGTTTCACCCCCCCCCCGTAGTTAATTTTGGCTTTACTATTTACATCATATTGGTAATTATATAGTTTGTTCTCTATCAGCTTTTACACATATAATTGGGTTTATGGATTGCTAAAACATTTTGATTTGATCTGCACTGAAGAGCCATATGTTGTCGAAATGGCCATATGCAGAAACTAAATTCACGGTCAGTTCGGTCTTTTGTTATTTATTACCACTGGGCCGATGCCTTTGATGGTGAAATGTTAGTCCACGAAGGTATTCACCAGCTCAGTAGCCAGTATTTCGTCGCTGGCCCGAGAATGACTTTTTTGAAACTTGCAATATCTGAATTTAAGAAAAATTATAAGTAATACTAAGGAGAATCTCCCTTTCGCATTTCTCTGTCGTTAGCTGATTTTGGTTTTACTATTTAAACCCTATTGGTAATTTATTCTCTATCAGCTTTTACATATAATTAGGTTTATGGATTGCAAAATCTTTTGCTTTGATCTGTATTGAAGAGACATAAATTGTCGAAATGGCAATTCATTCACGGCAACTTCGGTATTTTGTTATTTTAAGACGGACGTTTATTTGAAAACTTTTGGGCAACATTTCTGATTATCGTTCAAATTCTGAAATTTGAGTTTTTGTTTTCATTTCTGACAAAACAAAAAACAAATTCTTAATTGTATTCACACAGGTAAAGCTTTATTGGGTTCGTAGACTAGAAAAATATCAAAATAGTTAATCCTGGTGTGCAAAGTTTCTTCCTCTAACCATTTTTTATTTGAAATCAGAAAAAAAATTGTTATTTTTGTCTAAGATTGTAATCTTCAGAAAATATTGTTTTTCCATTACTGCAATGTATATTATCCCGATCTGTACGTTTTGTTTACATTTGTAAACATTGTCCATGTTGTCTCTTTTTCAGCATTTCAAGGGTACCTTGAAATTTCTAGGACGTTTTCCAAAATTGTAGGAAAAAGCGTTTGGCCTTATTTTGATTGAATTATGAAGCCTTCCAATTCCGTTTGAAAAATCCATAAAAGCCTAAAGTTACAATTTTGTAACACATTCAGCAAATAAAAAATGATCTGGTAGCAAATTTAAACTCACATCATTGCATATTGTAGTCATTCTTGACACCGGTATTCCGCATCATGAAGTTTGGTTACAAAAATCGGATCTTGTATATGATTCCAAAAGCTAGAAAGTACCAATACATGTTAAATGTTCAGACTTATCAACGTGCAAACTTTTATACCTAGAGCTTTCCACATATTTCCCTAGTGACATTTTAAAAATTGGCGATTCTTAGCTTTCGGACTGTATAAGATTTATATGCTGAATTTACGCATATAGCAAAATGATTTAAACCAGATATTATGAGTATATAAAAATACATGTTGTGCAATGGCCACAAATTAATGTAAATAAACAAAGGCCACAATTAAAAGGTAAAATAAAACAAAATATACAACTAAAAAACGGCTAAAATAACCAAAACGGGTTGAAAGGAAAGTGTGCTTTTCTGGGGACTGTTCGACCCTTTGGAGTGAATGTTAAGAAACGGTCCATTTTATGATTTCACTTTATTTGAAAAACTAAAAAATGGTTTCACCTGCACTACTGAAAACGTAGTGTATGCTGTTGGTTGCAAACTATGCCAGATGATCTATGTGGGCGAGACTCGTCGCAGATTGGGTGGTCGCTTTGTCGAACATAAACAGAGCGTCTCCAATGGAAAAGACTGCCCCGTAGGTGAACACTTTCGGCGACCCAGCCACAGAATACGTGACATGCATGTAACTGTCCTTTTACAAACTAGTGCGGGTAAGAAACAACGACAGTTCCTTGCACAAAAAAAACAAAAAAAAAAACAAATTTCTGGGGACTGTTCGACCCCTTGGCATGAATGTTAAGAAACAGTCCATTTTATGAATTCACTTTATTTGAAATTACACGGTTGAACAGTACAGTATACAAATGTTTTGTTTTCTTTTTGGATTAAGTTCAAGACTAAGCATGATTTTTACAGGTGATTTTCGTTACACGTAAGAAAGTAGTCTTCTCTTGTATCCTCTACACCTTTTTCCATTTTTCTGTCCCGGTTGCCCCTAGAAGAAAACCGTACTGGCCGAAACGTTGGGCACACTTTCCTTTCAACCCGTTTTGGTTATTTTAGCTGTTTTTAGTTGTATATTTGGTTTAATTTTACCTTTTAATTGTGGCCTACCTTACCATTTTTACTTTGTTTATTATGAGTATAGTCAAGTATTCCTCATAATCGAATTTCGACATGGACTTTAACAGTTCAGTTTATGAAAGCAACAATGATGATAGCATTAGTAACTGATAGCTTCGTTGACAAGAAATAAATACACAGTGCTGTATGTTATGAATTTCTTTATCAAAAAATAAACAGTTATTAGTTTTAGATTTGAAATTAGAAATTTGAAGCTGTTTACAATGGAACAGACTTTGCAGTCAAAAACTCTTCATGGTAGTTACCCTCTTATAAGATTTAGACATAAATCAATGTGGACACATGTCATCTGCACTACAAATGTGCTATTTTGGCTTGATGAATTTCTGATCATTTCTTTTTATCTTTGGGACTGTAAATTATAAAATCAGTAATACAAAACATTAAGTCAGAACTACTTCATATCAATATAATATTTTTAAAGTTTAATCAAATTCTGACTTCCAATGATGAAACAAATAAACATTTTTTTTTTAGTTTTCGCTGTGAATTTCAGATACAGATGTTTTAAAAATATCAAAATTTCAAGATTTAAGTATAAATAATATAAACACTTTATTCTTGATATGTTTGGGAATTTAACTTGCAGAAAGTAAGGATTAGAATCTACTGATAGCCGTTCTTACAACTTAAATGGTGAATAAAAGGATATGGAGTAAATGCACATGAGACAAAGTCTCTACAAATATATGGTAAAAACAAGCAAAGGAACAACGCTTTTATTGTTGTTCTTCATCTTGAAGTCACCATGAGGCCTTCAACAATGAGCTTTGCTCATACCTCATAGTAAGTTCAAGACGGCCCCTAGCACCGGTTTAAGCAGAATTCTTTACTAATTGTCGAGCAACGCTACATCCATGTCTTTCTTGGTAATGGGTGCGGGATTGTCAACAAACATCAATTAAACTGGCAAAGTGGTCTTACAATCACTGTCATCCTTTGCCGGACAAAAGCACTAGTGTCTTAAGCTAGTGGACAACTACAACATATATACAAACACAGGGCACTCATCAAGTCGAATGTAAGAAAACTTGGCGTTATAAAATAGTGAGATGTGGGCACTTAAAACAGGTGGTCTGGATTACATTTCGAAAATTACAAAAATAATTGCCAAAATTTGAAAGTATCAATAGTATATCCATATCCATATGAGAAATTCCTTATTGAAATATATAGAGAGCTTACATCTCTAGCACGTTAAATCTTTTACAGATTCCATAATGCAGGATAGACAACCTCAGTCTTGAAAAAAACAATGAGACACTAGTGCACCCATGACCAAGAAAGACATGGATGTTGCGTTGCTCGACAATTAGCAAAGAATTCCGCTTAAACCGGTGCTTGTTTTTACCATGTATTTGTAGAGATTGTGTCTCATGTGCATTTATTCCATATCCTTTTATTCACCATCACTTGTTCTTGACAGAATTTTTCATATGGATACACAATCATACTTTCAAATGTTGGCATTTTATTTTGTTTTGTTATTCTGACTATTATAGTGCTCACATCTCACTATTACATAATGCAAAGTTTTCCAAATTGAAGAATAGTATATATTTACCCATTCTCAAAACAAAGGGAATGATAAAGAGTGAAATGTTATTAATTTTTTATTAGAGTACCACATGTCTCTAGAGGTGAAAAGTAAAAATGCAACCTTAAGAGAAGTGATTGGTTTCTCATTATATCATCTGTCAAAGCGTTAAAGTAATTTTCTTTAGCTAACATTTCAAATTTAATTAGTAATTTAATAAACATCCAATTTTTGAAGAAAAAAAACTATGTCATTTCAAAAGACATCACTGATTAAATATTGTCATACCACTAATGGAAAATTTGACACATAATTATTACTGAACTATTTTCGATCTATAATTGAATTGAAACTTATGGGAGGTACTTTTGAAATCGTTTCTTTTGCATTTGTATTCTTTATACGTTCTGATTAACAATACTTTAAACACATCTGAAAAAAATTTTACTATTCAAGAATTCATTTCCAGAAGTATAATAAGAAATTCTAAAGCTATTCTTTTCATGAAGTTACCAGTAACTCTGCTATAATTAATTATTCACTTCAGTAACCTCGGTATTTTGTTATTTGTTACTAGTGGGCCGATGCCACTGCTGGTAGACTGTAAGTCCTCGAGGTTATTCACAAACCCAGTAGCCAGTACTTCAGTGCTGGCCCGAAATTTGTAATATCTAAATTTCAGAAAATTTGTTAACACCTAAGCAGTATCTCCCTCTTGCATAGCTCTGTCCTTAGCTGATTTTGGCTTTCCTATTTAGATCATATTGGTAATGTGTTCTCTATCAGCGTTTACATATATTTCGGTTCATGGATTTCCAAATGTTTTAATTTTATCTGCACTGATGAGACATAGGTTGTCGAAATGCCCATATGCAGAACCTAAATTCACAGTAAAAACCTCGGTATTTTGTTATTTGTCATCTTTCTAATTCAATTCGTTATGAACGCAAAAAAAAATATTTAGCTAGAAGTATATGTGTTTTATGAAAACTTTTCACTAAAAATGTAATTCATTGACTAAGATGCAGTTATTATATGAAAGATAATGTTTTATGTCCGTTTTGTGTATTTATTACCTCTGTGTTGATGTCTGTGCTGGTGGATTGCATATATAATGAAAGAATATGGGACTAATGCACATGAGACAAAGTCTCTGCAGATACATGGTAGAACAAAGCAGTTGAATAACGCTTTTTTGTTGTTCTTCATCTCGTTCCTTTAGAATGTATTGGTTATTGTTCTCTATCATCTTATATATATATATATATATATATATA